>VDFB02376921.1:0-162783 GCA_007258455.2 Sequoia sempervirens
TTGTGGCTTTGACTTTTATCAATTTTATAGCTGCCTTAGTCTCTCCTCTAGCTGTGAGCCCCTCAATGCTTATCATATTTTAACATATATATTTATTTTTTGCTTCCATTGTGGGTTTTAACATATATATAAGTGTTCTTCTTTGTTCATTCAAAATCTCCTGGAAACTCAATAATTACATAACATAACTAAAACTATTGGTTGTTCAGCCATATGGGCTGATGAAAATTATTACAAAGATGAAATATGACTAATTCAAAATAACAAATATCAATACAAAAATTATCTCCTTCAATTTGACTTCTGATGCAGGAGCATCCCAGGCAAGTGTGCAATCATATGTCAACAAAAAATAATTGCAGTTTAATTTTTAGTTTTGGTTTGTTGGTTCTCTTTTGCGGGTAATTTTGTTGCAACTTTAGGAGTGGAAAAGACGTTCCATGAGAAAATATCCAAATCACTTTAAATATGTTGTAACTGGAATTTGTTTGAAGAGCTCAAATAATCATTGAAGATTACAAAAAATTTGTTGGTCTTCACCATCATCATCGCTATGTCACCAAGTAATGGATTTACATGATTGACGATTACGAAATTTATGTTGGTCTTCAGAGTTTAAATTAAAAGACAAATAGTTTAAACTATTTGAAATAATATGCAATGAAGGTAACATATAAGGCATAGCAAAAGTAGTGAAGGGTCAGCTACACCATATCAAGAGAAGGTCATATGAACTGGCCAAATAAAAGTTGAAGAGCCATGCCTTATAAAATAATTGGGGAATGAAGGGGCAGCCTAGAAAAATTGAAGTTTGCAGAAAAGAAACAAAAATGAATGCAAGGAGTCATATTGATGCGAAGGAAAAATGGTAATGGAAGACAAAGAAATGAAAGGGAAATGATAGGCGCAATTGTAGGAAGTCAAACCAATGCAAGGAAAACAAAATTTAAAAGAAAAAATAATGAAAAGGATATATGGCACAAATATAGAAGATGTAATTAAAAATATTACTCATAGAGGGGGTGGCAGAATAAAAAGGAGGTTGCAAGCTAATTGGGGAGGAGGAAACACCATTTAGAGGGCATGTGAGAGTGAAGAAGGGGAAGTGTGCATCACCTGGTAAAAATGATAGTTTAAATTTGAATAGAAATGCAGATCTAGATATGAAAAGAGGGGCATCATTTGAAGAATGGGGAGGTTGCATAGAAAGGTTGCATAGATTGGAATAGGGAAGGCATAAGTTAACAAAGAAAGAATTTCAATGCATTTAAAATGATCTGAGAATGAGTGGGAAATTTTTCTTGTAAAGTGAAAATCATGCCATTGAAGAGATAGTGTGAGTGCAAGATAAATAGAGGTGGGTGTGCAAAGGAAGAGAGTTATTGGGCTGCACCCATATTTTTATATTTGAAAATTGGCAAATGGAAATGAGTTGGTAGTGTGTATAGTGGGAAGAAGAGCTAAGTAAAAAAAGAAGAAGATAAGTTATGTGGAAGAAGAGGTTGCAGTGGAATTGGGAATTAGATAATCTTTTAAATTGCAGGTTAGAGATGGAGGTAGTCAAGGAGGAATACATAAGGGGTGGGGTTTTGTACTTTTTTTTGGCAGTTATAATGAAAAGAGAAAGCCACAGAGAGTGTGTTGTGTGAATGGGGAAGTAATTGTGTGAAGGGAAAGTAGAGCGAAAACTACTGTCCCAGAATAGAGGAAGAGTTGTCCTGTGAAGTTTGAGGCCATGGAAGGCCAATTGTTTGTATCTTTGTAATTAAAACAATAAAATGAATGTTTATTGCAATTTTCATTCATTACATTGCTGATTTAGGAGCTGATGATTTTGTGACTGAGGATGGCCTTTTGGTAGGGGAGAGTACCCTCTTGCATCAACTTCTATCACAAGCCTCTAGCATCTTCACCTTGCAATCTTCATTAGAAATCATTGCTGCAATCAAACCATGAAATCATCAATCTTCTTGGTGTTGTAGCACACCTCTAAACTTGCAACAAAAATTTCTTCTTGGTCTCTTTCAACCTTCTTTCAGCTAAAGCTCTCAAGCTCCCTTCACACAAACTTCACTAGCTCACTATCTCCCAAAATGTAAAGCTCACTAGCTCCCTAAAACATGGGATTATATGCAAATAGAAATCTGCAACAATGGAGTCTTCAAATCCTCTCTTCAATCTAGCATCATCTCCCCACCTCACCTACAAAAACTCCCCAAGTTATCTCCCCAAATGACAAGGCATCATAATATAGAAGTTTTAGAAGGAGAAAACAATTATGGTTTACTAAAACCACAAGAAAAAAACCTCCTTGGAAAATCCACACCCCATTTGGAGAAATAATCATAAAAATAATAAAATTACTCAATTCTCACATGGCCTTCACATGGGCACCTAAACCATGGAAAATCAAATTTGGTCAATTATGACACCTTCTTTGATTCTCGGTGGCTCTGATGGCTCCAAATATGGACATGAAACAACATGCAAAGCTTGTGGCACAAACATGCAATTTCATGCAAAGCATACAATTTAACATGCAAGCACATGCACCCCAAGTGGTCCCCACCAAGAATGGGATGCCCAAAAGGAGTATTTTCCCAATTATACCTTAGAAACATTTACCTCAACATATTTCATCCAAAAATTGTATTTACATATCAACACAAGGGAAAATCACATTAATGCAAATTAAATTATTTATTTTCTACACACCTTAGCCCTTATTGAAAACAACAAAAATAAATTAGCAATATTTTTGGTGATGCAAGATTCCTAGTACCCCTAGATGCTCCTGAATCAGTTTTACTAATGATAATAAAAATAAATGTAAGTTTTGTTAATTATAGTGTTTTAATATTGTTAATTAGTTCTTTGCATGAGCTAACCCTAACCCTAACTCACACCCTAACTCTAACCCTAATCTTAACCCTAACCTTAACCCTAACAATAAATTCTAAACCATTATCCTTGTAGACACTTAAATTATTTTGATTGATATCATGCTCTTGATCTTGATTCACTAACACCGATTCTTCCTTAATCACGTTCATACTAACCATTCAATTGAATAATATTTATTTAATTCTTCCATATTCCTCTTTTAATTAAATAAATCAACTATATTTGATTAAATCTAATGTTCTTCATTTAATTAAATAAATCAAATTTATTCAATTAAATTACTAATCTCCCAACTATCCTCTCATTTCATTTAAATAAATCTAAATATCTAAATCAAATGTCAAATCAACTAATTCCATCTAAGTTAATTAATCACAAATTAATTAACTACTAAATCCTCCATTCCTCTAGATTTTGCAAGTTGCACATGTAAATCAATTTATTTGATTATTAATTCCTCTTTTTTCATTCAAATATGTCATATTCTTGGAATATTCCACCTATTTGAATTCTCCCTCCCAAAGGACTTTTTTCCTCCAACTTAGCATTAAAGGCTCTTACATGTCCTCTCCTTGAGACAACTTGGCATTAAAGGCACTCACATCCCGTCTTGTGCAAATCACCTCTTCAAATTCAAATTCCACCTACATGCATTTAACATGCACATTGTTCAAAATGTTCTCCACTCTCCTTCATTAGCATGTTGATAAGTGGTATAGTGCCATTGGTTCAAGTTTAATCCCACATTCTTCCTATTCTTCAATCCTCCAACCTTCTTCCCTATAAATAGAGTACTTCTCTATTGATTTGGGATTCACAACTTCATGCAAGGTTATTCTCTCCAAGTTTAGGCAAGTTCATCTAGAATTTTATCCAAGTTATCATAGCACTCATCATCCATAGCTAGATTATTGAGATTTTGCATCAAGAATCACATTTTCATCATCAAAGCTTGTCAAGGGATTGGGAAAGGGCTTCTTTCCACATCAAATAAGCACCAATTCCCCCATGGGATGCTAGTTTGAGCATTTTGAATGAGATTTCATTAGCTTCTATTGGATATTTTACTTTGTTTTCTTGTTCATTGTGTTTGAATGAATTTCATGGGGAATGCTTGTTTAGACTTGTTTATTGACTAATGTTTCATTTTTTGTTCATGTTAGAGCAAGTCTAGGCTAAGCATTCACATTTTGGCGCTAGAAGGAGGGCGAATCTTTCAAAATTAACACATTTTTTGGGTCAAATCCGCAATTTTTTTGAAATTTTTGTGCTTTCAAGAAACAACGACGCTGAGGAGGATGAACAATGACGCTATAAGTCCAGTGTCATTGTATCCAAAGTACGACATTGTATCAATTTTACCAAAGGGTTAGATCAGTCAAATTTCAAAGGGCAATGTTGAGTGAAATAGCGACACAATCGTAGTCTCTGTTTCTCCACAGAGTGACGTTGGTTTCCATAGAGCAACATTGAAGCTCTAAATAGTGATGCCTTCGAGGATTGTGACGCTAGGTTGGGGTAAAAGGTCAATTTTCAAGTTTATTTTAACATGTTCCTTTTGTTTTTGATCACCTTGGACTTTTAACTTGTTTTGTGGCTCTATTTTCTCTGGATTGACCAACTTTTGTAGGTTGAGGTGATTAAGAAGGGGAGAAAGAAACAAGGAGAAGGCCTCTTATGGAACTTTCTTTCTCATGATTGTAACAAGTGTTTTTAAACACTTTGGGAGCATTTATAATCCCATCTTTAGGATTTTGTTATCTTCAATTTTAGGACTCAAAATACATTTCATTTGGGTTTTAAAAAGAACAATCAAAGGGTTAAAAGGAACATTAGAAACTTACTAGATTTGATTTTGGATTTTAAGAATTGAACAAGCAACTTCAAACACTCAAATTTGGTGCCATAAAAAAAGAATCCATCATTTCTTTTGAGGTCTAAAATGAACATGTTTCTTTTTTGTTTTGTAATCTTTTTTACAAACTAATACCTTTGAAATGCATATGCACTTCTCTCATGCTTCATGACGATCTTGAGAATCAAAAGAATTTTGGTGATATTAGGTTGTCTAAAATATTTCCTCCACATTTCGAATTTGGGCTCTTAAAATTGAACAAGTCTTGCTAGTGTGGGTAAATACATTGTGTGTGTTCTCTCTTTGTTCACATAAACAAAAATTGATCGAACTACAAATGTACTTACTCATTTTTGTTTACCTTTAGAGGGCCTTCCTTGGTGAGAAAAAGTACTCACCCCAAGAGAACAACCCAAGCGGTAACGAGCATAATCCAAGCTCTTCCAAACCACTATATAAATTTGTGGTTGCGATGAAAATCGTAAACAATGGGAAGCGGTGCATGATAACTCTCCCCCAGTGTCTTTATGATGCGTAAATCCCTTGTTCTAAGGGTTGGGAGATCTCTCACAAGGAATTTATCATCGCACCCCATAAACTGGATGCCCTTACTATGAACCTTTGTTTAGAATCCAAAATCCCAATATTTGTCGGCATTAGGAGGTCGGACCTCTGAGGTCGTTCCACATACTCGTGATTCTTTGTAGAGATGAAAAGTTCATCATGGGAGATTCATGAGAAATGAAGCTTGGCTAACCCATAGAAGTGTGTGTCATGGAGGGGAGTCAATGTGGTCAAGCTTCTAGTCATCCGCTCTAAAAAAAAGCAACTAGATTTATCCAAGTGGGAATTCAACAAATATTTTCTTTTCCATCCTAGGATTGTGCAATCTTTGAGTCAGTTAAACACATTGCTTGGATCCAAAATCTTGAAAACAATCATTCAACAAGGACATCAAAATTTCAAACCTTTAGAAGAAGAAAATACCTTTGAAAAATCCAAGTGCTACTGCTTGTCCCTATGGATTTCATACTTAGAGGCTTCTAAGTATTTGGGTTTCAAATCTTAATTTTCTCTCCAAAGTCAACAATAGGGAAGTATTGCCTTGATTCTCTTGATTTCCACATACTGGACTTTGTGGGATGAATTTTTTTTTGGGACATTAGACATTCAGTTTGAAAAGCTAAGCAAGAAAGTGTTTGTGGTAAAAAGAAATCCATTAAGCAAAGATAAAAGACAAATTGAACCCCACACATGTGTTTTCTCAAATGATTTCCTATAAGATCAAATTTCCAAAACTAAAGTCCATCAATCAAAACAAGCATCTTAGTCCAAGAAATCTCAATAAATGCTAGTCTATGCTTTACGCAGTTAGAGAAAGATTGCTCTATAAATTTTACAAACGTGTATCAAAGGATAACCCAAACTTGTACTCATTCTATTATTGTCAAAATCCAAGTCTTTTTTAACGTTTTGAGTATCTTACTTTGTAGAGTTAACAAGTTCTTGGAAGTATAGCATGTGCTTCAATACCTAGGTCTTCTAAACAAAAGTCTCTCTAAGTTCACTTAGGATCAAAATCAACACTTTCATCCATCCCACAAACGACTATTAGAAATCTTGGAAAAATCCTTCATACTAGACTTTTAGAAAATCCTTTAAATCAAATCAAAACCATCTTGTTTAACTAAGTGTGTGTGGATGCTTCCTTCTTCATACACTTAGTTAAATTATCATCTTATGGACAAGTCTATTTTGAGACAACATCTAACCTCTTGGAGTTTATGAGTTCACTATCAAATCCAAATTGAATCCAAATAAAATCAAAATCAAATCCAAATCAAGTCAAAATCAAATCCAAAATCTAAAAGTCCTAAATTCTAGTATCTCCTTCAAGGTTTCTTAAGAGTTCAATCATTTATATCATCCATCTTTCATCATCTGATTACCACCCCTTTGATCCTTAACATCTTAGACTTTATTTTTTGTACCTAAGAGTTTAGACCAATGTAAGGAGTTAGAGGTTCACCTCCCACATTCCTAAAAATTAATCCTTATTTTATGGTCCAAACTAGATCTCAACACAAGAAGAACATAGAAACACACAAAGAAACATCCACTTCAAGTGACTTGAGTCAAACTGCACCCAAAATCAACCCCATCGAATCTAGCAATCCCCCACTCAATCTTCCTCAACTTCCACAAGATCTTCAAGAGGGAGGTTTCCAAGTGGAGGATGTCACCAACAATGTCCTAGGAATGACTCAAGATGAAATCATAGAAATGGTCCAAAATCTTGAAAATCACAAAATTGTCAACACAATTATGAGACTTAATCCTTCACAATACATGTTGGAATTGGCTAAAGAAGGGGCTAAACTCCCTTCTGACTATGATGTAAGCAGTATTGTGGAGAAACCTCTTGGGATTATACCACCAGTCTTGTTCACATCTTCATTCCAAAGCATCATTCAACCCATCCCACAACCAATTTCATCTCATGCTCCAAGTCAACCCATAGTTACTAAGGGGAGTTCATTGCTTCATGCTCTTCAAACACATCCCCTTGTAAATAACCAAGAATTGGATGCGAACACCATCTTGGGTCAGCCAAATATCATCCATCAAGATCCGAAAGACCCATACATTCTTCTTGTCTTTCATGACACCAACAATCCATCCACTTTCTCAACAACACTAACATATTCCCTTAACACACAAGTATCTCTACCCATGACTTCACAAGGAGAAGGGGGACTATTTGGAGAAGGAGGAATCTTTGATCCCTCATCATCACTCTCTCAAGGAAACACACCATCCATCTTCCCACCATTTCTCCCTCTACCATTGACATCCACACCAATCCTCGGTTTAGGGAAACCCCCTTTACCAATCCTCAATCAACCAAATCAAAGGAATCCTCCAGTCATGAATCACATAAACATACCAAATCCTTTGATCATGCCATCAATATCACAACACTAGGTGGCACCAACCCAAATGATACAATCAATCATTGCACCATCTATAAATGTGGTCTCCCAGGGACCTATCATATCAATTGCACCATCTACCACACAACCCCCTATCATCAATCCAACAACATCTCAATAGCCACCTAAACAAACCCTCATCACAATAGCTCATACCATTCCAAATCATCCACCTCCACCACCAAAATTGAACATGGCAAACTAATATAGCATCACACTGCAAGCTGCCCAACAAGCCTATCAAAAGGAACTTCAACAATTTCAAAATAAACAAGTTGCGCAACAAGTTGTGCAACAAGCACATTAGGCTGCCCAAGCCCAAGATTTATTGCAACAACAATAAGATGCACAAGCTGCATAAGCAACACAAGCCACACAAGCCACACAGGTTGCCCAAGCTGCTCAACAAGCTCAAGCTCAGGTGCAGGATCAATATCAAGCCCAACAAGCAAAAGCAAAAGCACAATACCAAGCACAACAACAAGCCTATCAAAAAGCTTTGCAAGAATACCAAGCACAACAAGAAGCGGCTCAACTACGAGCCTAACAACAGGCATTGTTGGCACAACAACAGATATTGTTGCATAACAACAACAAAACCAACAATAAGCGTTGTTGGCACAACAAAAATTGTAGGCATATCAACAAGTGTTGGCGCAACAAAATGTGCAACAACCTCCCACAAACACACAAAAAACCCCACCTGTCACTCAAATGATCAAACCCCTTCAAAACCCATTCATCCCACCACCTGATTTGCAAAATGATGTGTCCACACAAATCAAACTGATCTCACAACAAGTGCTAGACCTCCAATAAGGGAAGAAAATGAAAACACCAAGCAATTTGTTCCCTTATCCCTTCGACAGAAGCATTGTGATTGTTCCATTCCCAAAGGGGTTCGAGATACCTAAATTTGAAAAATATCATGGGATGGGTAATCTTGAAGATCACATAAGGGAATTCCAGGTACATTCTATGGAAGTTACATATGATGACACTTATCTAATGCAACTATTCCCTCAGAGTTTGGTTGGACCAGTGATGGAATGGTTCTTTCGCCTTCCTCCCGAAATAAAAAAGTTTGAAGAAATTGTGGACGCATTCATACAGAACTATGCATTCCATATAGGCATGGGCATGAGTCTAGAAGAGCTATCTACTCTCAAACAAGATAAGGGGGAAACATTCGCATCCTTCTTACAATGATGGTGATTCAAGGCTAACAAGAGCAAGTGTACCATGCTTGAAGAACAAAAAATCTGTACTATCATTGCTAATCTTGAAGGAACCTTGTCCTTCCATCCAAAAATGCAATGCATCACCACATATGACTAGTTGATCCCCAAGGTGCTCAACATCAAAAGATCCCTTATCACACAAGGGGAGACACCTAATTATCAAGACAATTGCCCATCAACCAGTTATAATGAAAAACCTTGCACATGGGGAAAGAACAAGAACACCACTAATGATGGTGTGGTTGATGCCAAAGTTGTTATTAGTGCCCCAAGGAAAAATACACAATCATATCAACAACTGCAAATGAATAACCAAAACAACACACAAGCCAACATAGTATCCCAACCACCCAATAATCAAGTGGTCAACAATTTGAATAATCAAGGGGTACCACCACCACGAAACAAGTATCCCCCCAAAAGAAAATGCACACCCCTTGGGGAATCAATCGAATATGTCATGAAAAAACTAGTACAAAATAATCTCATTAAAATCCCCATTTATGAGAAATATTAGGAGCCCCAAGTGAAACTGCTATGGTATAACAAAAATCACCTTTGCAATTTTCATAAAATCAAGGGGCACATGACAACCAGTTACATGAGACTAAAAAACTTGATCCAAGACCTTATCGATGACAGAACCATAAATGTTGAACAACTTGTAAGAAATCAAGACCTCAAGATATACATGAATCTGACACCCAATCATAATAAGGGAAACAATGACAATGGAAAGGGTAAATATAAAAGTGTGAATCATGTTTACAACCATGTTGTTGCGTCCTTAGATGAATGGGTTACTGTTTTTAATGTTAAGGGAGCTAGAGCCAATTGTGGAGTCACGACACGCGGTGGAAAAGTTACCATTCTTGGACCATCACAACCACCAAAGGCACCATCCTCTAATCTAAAATCTATTCCCAATGGTTATAATGTCTTGGACTAGCTAAAAAGAACCCCTACACAGATCCTCATCATGGAGTTACTAAAGATCTCACCTACACATAGGAAAATCCTATAAGAAGCATTGGCTTCATCCACTGTCCCCACAGATCTTGATGCAGACAAATTCCAAGCTATGGTCAGAAATATCACCACCCCACATCTCCTAGAATTTTCTGATCAATACTTCCCAATGCAACCATCTCATAACCGCACACTCCATCTCGAGGTCTTGGTCCATAAGAATAAAGTCAAAAGAGTCTTGGTGGATGTGGGTGCAGGTCTAAATATTTGTACCCTCAAGCTAATAAAGAATCTAGGATTCTTCGAGGACGTCATTGAAAAAGGTCAAGGTATTACAATCAAGGCATATGATGATCAAGAAAGATTGTCTCAAGGAACTATTCAACTCCCCATTCAAGTAGGGCCAACCATCATGGAAACTACCTACCAAGTCCTTGATCTTGAATTACCGTATAATATCCTCCTGGGGCACCCATGGATTCACAAGGTGCAAGTTGTCGCCTCTACCTTCCATCAATGTGTCAAGTTTCCCTATCAAAATCAAGAGGTCATAATCCATGGTGATCCCAAGCCATTTTATTATTGCAAGAATCTGGAAGCCAAGTACTACAAGATCCCTCAAGTCCCAAAGAATGATGGAGGCCCTATGACTCCATATGTAGACCCATCTACCTTAGCCTCCACTTCTGAGACAAAGACACCCTCCATTCCAGACATCTTTGATATCAAAGTCATTATCCAAGACAACGGGTGTGGGGATTACAAAATAAAGAAGAGTGCCTTTGTAATAGGAGGGTTACCTCAATCTCCTAGATCTCATGGGAAACCTCAACCAAGTGACACTTCATCTCAAACCTTTAAAGAAAACCCCTCCAAATTCAGATGCTGGGGAGACCTAAGTAGGGAAGTGATGGACGTAAATGACATATCAAGTCTGCTATACCAAGATGAAAGGCCCGTGCTTGATCTTCCCATGGATGATAACAAAGGACTACAAATGATGCTTGGCATGGGATACAACAAAAACAAGAAAATTGGGGATAATGAAAATGGTCTTCTAGAACCTATTGTTGCTGAGAATCACTTAAGGAATCTTGGCCTTGGATGTACTACAAAAATAACCATACTTGGAAAAAATGCCCCAGTTAGAAAAGTCATAGCTCCTCTTCAGTTACCGGTATCCACAAGTTTACCTTTAGATAACTTTACATTTGACATAACCGATGTATGTGTCGAAGAACCCATAACTGATATACCCATAATTTTTGAATATTCCACCCTCTTTATGATTAGTACCCTATCTTTCAAACTAGATGACCTGACCATTGAGCTAAAACTTTCTATCCCTAACTCATCGATTACGACCAATGAGGACCACCGATTTTGGACATGTTTAAAAATGATGAGGCTCTCTCAAAATTCATGGGATTGCAAGATACTATACCATGTGAAGATCACAAAGCTAGGTTCGACATTGAGCTAGACACATGCATATTATGGGAAAATGATTGAATCCATCAATCACAAAAGTGAAAATTTAAGAATAATATCTAGGTCTTTGAGTGAAAACCACACTGTGACACTCTCTAACCCGAAAATAGTAAAAAAAAGGATGTATCCAATGGTGAAAACCTCTCTGAGGTGCTAGAGGATGAGGGATTCAATCTTCCCCTTAGTGCTATTCATTAGGAAAAGTTAGCAATCTTGGTAGAGAAATGCAATCCGATCAATCTAGGGACCGAGGAAACACCACATATCACCTTCTATGCAAAATCACTTTTGATAGAAGAACAAGAACTCCTAGCTACTTTTTTAAGGGAAAGAAAGGTAAAATTTGCATGGACCTATGCTCTCATGCCTGGTCTTGATCCAAAAGTTGTGGTTCACCATCTAGTCGTCTATCTAGAGGTGAAACCAGTAAGACACAAGCTGAGAAAAATGCATCCACAAATAGCATTACTAGTCAAACTTGAATTACATAAGCTCCTTGATCCTAGCTTCATATTGCCAATTGATTATCCAGAATCGGTTTCAAACCTGGTACCAGTCTCTAAGCCCATCGGGGGCATCTGCATTTGCACTAACTTTAGGGACCTAAACAAGGCGTGCCCCAAGGATGACTTCCCTCTCCCCAATATCGACATGATTGTGGATCAAATAGCGAGGCATGAAATGTTGTCATTAATGGATAGATTCTTAGGGTACAATCAAATCATGATAGCTAAGGATGACCAACACAAGACAACTTTCACTTGTCCATGGGGAACCTACTACTAGAACATGATGCCATTTGGGTTGAAAAATGTAGGAGCTACTTATCAGAGAGCTATGACACTAATCTTCCATGACATGATTCAAAAAACTGTGGAAGACTATGTGGATGACATATTAGCTAAATCAAGAAAGCGTCGAGATCACATACCAACTCTAAGCTCCATCTTTGATAGGCTAGAAGAATACAAGGTCAGACTCAATCCAAAGAAGTGTGTCTTCAGTGTACAATCAGGAAAGCTCCTAGGATACATTGTATCTATGAGGGGAATCGAGATAGACCCCACCAAAGTCAAAGCCATCATTGAGATGGAGGCACCAAGAACATTGAAGCAGTTAAGGTGTTTGCAAGGAAGACTCCAATCCATTAGCTAGTTTATAGCATAGTTAGCAAATAAGGCTATCCCATATTCTCATCTACTTCACAAGGGGGTAGCATACAAATGGGATGAGAAATGTGACCAAGCATTCAAAAAAATCAAGGAGTACTTGCTCACACCACCAGTTCTTATACCACCAATTCTGACCAAGACATTAATCCTATATATATCGGCAACAACAACAACCCTTGGTGCTCTCTTAGCTCAACATGATGAAAATGGGAAGGAGAGAGCTATTTAATATATCAGTAGAACCATGGTGGGACATGAGTTGAATTATACATCCATTGAAAAGGTTTGCTTAGAAGTCATGTTCATCGCACAAAAGTTCAGACACTATATGCTAACACATTAGATAAAACTCATTGCCAAGATAGATCCTCTCAAGTATCTGTTTTCGAAAGCAACGCTCACAGGGAAAATGGCTAAATGGGTCATGATCCTAACCGAACACAACATTGAGTATGTAGAATGAAAGCCCATTAAAGGGAAAGTAATTGCAAACCAACTAGAAAAGGCACCAATATATTCAGAGAACCCACTTGTATCAGAGTTCCCCGATGAGTCAATATTTAACCTAAGTGCGACAGATCACTAGAAAGTATATTTTGATGGATCTTACGCATAACATGGGTCAGGAGTTGGTGTCTTCTTCATTATGCCACAAGGATATTGCATACCCAAGTCATATAAGTTGTCTTTTCCTTGCACAAACAACATTGCAGAGTATGAGGCCCTTGTCATAGGACTCAAAATTGTGGTACAATGGCAGATCATGACACTCAAAGTCTATGAAGATTCACAACTTATCATTAACCAGGTCAATGATGACTACCAAATGAAGGATGAAAAATTCACTCCATATAAGAAACTGGTAGAAAGCCTCAAAAATTTCTTCATCAACATCACGTTTGAGCAAATACCAAGGGAAAACAATAGAGCAACAAATGCTATGGCAACAATTGGGTTGCTACTGGATATCCCACACAATGTCCCTAACCAAGAATTCCTTGTAGAGCAGATTCTTGTACCAACATTTGAGGTACTAGAGGCTGAATTAGTGTGTAATCATTGGTCCCGGTGATCCTTGGTATCATGATATATACACCTAATTGAGAATAGGAGTCCTCTCTGCTGATATCACCCCGAACCTTAAAAGAACATTTGTCAAGAAGTCATCTCGCTTTGTTATCTTAGGAGACAACTTATACCATAGGAGTATCGAGGGAACCTTGTTACGATGCCTTAATGTGGAGGAAGCTTTGACTGCCTTAACTGAGGTACACAATGGCATTTGTGGGTCACATTCAAGTGGTATGACCTTGGCTAAGAAACTGCTGAGGACTGGGTACTATTGGCCGACGATGGAAAGAGAAGCTCATGACTATGTCTGAAGATGTGTGTAGTGTCAATAGCATGGGGATCTCATCCATGCACTAGCTTAGGAGCTCCACCCAATCATTACACCTTGGCCCTTTTCACAATGGGGGATTGATTTCATTGGTAAAATCACACCCACCTCATCCAGTGGACATAAGTTCATCATCACCACCATTGAGTATTTCATGAAGTGGGTAGAGGCCATTCCCATGACCTATATTATAGGAAAGCATATTTCCAAGTTCATCCCAAACTACTTAATTTTTCCCTATGGTGTCCCTCAAGCCATTATCTCAGATAACAACACACCTTTCAAAAACTAGGATGTTCGATACCTATGCCAAAATTCAATATCCAACATCGCTTTTCTACTTCGTACTACCCCCAAGGAAACGGCCAAGCTGAGGCTACCAATAAGACCGTCCTAAAAATCCTAAAGGAAACAGTGAATGACTCTGGTCATGACTGGAACCTACAGCTGAATCCCGCCTCATGGGCCTACCAAACAAGTATTTACACACCTATAGGTGCAACCCCATTCTCATTGGTCTACGGATTAGAAGACATCCTCTCCATTGAGATCAAGCTCCCATCCTTGAGGATATCATTGCAGAATCTCATCATTAATGAATAATATTGGGTGTCATAGTTGAACGAGCTAGAACTACTGGATGAGTGACACATGGATGCCTTAGATGATTTGCAAGTCTACCAAATCCATCTCAAGCGGAGCTACAATAAGAAGATCAAGAGTCAGACCTTTCAAGTCGGGGAGCTTGTATTAAAGGAAATTTAAAAAAATGTACCAAATCTAGACAACAAAGGAAAGTTTGAACCTAATTGGTTGGGACCCTTCATCATCACAACGAGCTACAAATCATGAGCATATTAGTTATCTACACCCAAGGGAGAGCCTCTGTAGGAGCCTATGAATAGCTCCCATCTCAAAAAAATTTATGCCTAAGCTTGCAAGGTATAAATCCAAAAATGCAAAAAAAAACTCCAAAATCCAAAAAAATTAGAAAAATGATTGAAAATAGTAATGTAAAAGAAATTGTCCTCTAGTGAAAACCACTTCGGCAGTGCTGTGGGAAAGTACCTTGGTGAAAACCTGGCAAACAAGCGCCTTGTGTAAATAAGCACTTTCCATCCACCATGATCTCTATGGCTTGTTCTCCATCATTCGTCCATCACATTCCATTGATCCTTTCAACACTCATTCGCGTCTACATCATAGCTTGATCATGTGTTTGTATCATGATCCCTCCTAGTACTACTTGGCACATTCTTAAGGTCAATTTAACCTGCTTATATCAGAGTAGTCTATCACACCACACTGGGGGTATGTTCTTATTTGGATCGGATTTGTGTATATTCTTGAAATCTTCCTTAAAATCAGAAAATCTAAAAACATTCAAAACATGTCAAAAATCCAAAAAATAGGTCAAAAAGCAGAAAAGGTCAAAAAATAGAGTCGTAAGATTTTCAAACTAGGGGTCTCTATGCTTTGAACATAGGCAAGGCCTTCATCAATGTGCCCTTGAGACACATTAGGTCAGTCCTTTAGATGTCTGTCACAATAAACTGGCAATCCATTTGTTCATTTCTCATCAATAAACGGGTCTGTGTCAGTCGAACTATGTGGTCTTTGCATGTATAACATAGGAAAGGCTAATATTTGATCAACCCCTGAGGCCCCTAGGATAGGTCTGTAGGTTAGGTTCTTGGTCAAAATCTCAGAAAACACAAAACATTGGAAAATTCAAAAATCAAAACATTTGTAAAACATCTTAAAAATACCAAAAACAGCCTCAAAACATTTCAAAACATCAAAAACATCCAAATATTTGATAAAAATCCAATCTGTCCCATCTCACATTCACCCGCAATAAAAATTTTCTCATACTAAATCATCATCTTCAACATTTGGTGAAGCAATCAGAAACAAGTCTAGCAAGATAAAAGTGAAAACTCAAACGTCAAGGTCTCAAGTCTAGGTCAGTAGGTAAACAAGTTGGTCAACTCTTGGTATTAATAGCCCGTTATCCAATTTGTCCCAAAATAATTTGATAACATCATGTCCTAGGATGCATCCTTCCTACAATGGACATCAACATCAGCGATCACCATGGTTTAGTCTTGGCTAGAGGTATGAAGAACATTAGCTTGTTTATTTACTTGGTCTTTGTCTTGTTAATTTATCTTATTGAGCTCATTACAATGACCTCTTGACGACGTCTAATCAAAATGATTTAGAGAGAAAGGAATGGGGAAATTATCATTATCTTTTGTCTGTTGTGCTTGTTGGTATATTCTTGTAATATAACTTTGTTCATGTGTGCTTTATTTGGTTTGTAGGGAGGGTGTTTCAGGTGTCTTGTTGACCACATAGGAAGGCTTTCCTTTCTATGTTTTGGTCTGATATGTTTGGAATATCTAAACTGCATTCTAAATAGGGTTTGTATGTTGGGTGTGAACAAGAATACTCCTATCTATTTTTCGAGTCAAAGTTCATCACACTAGGTGCAATGCCATCCTTGTTCTTTATACCTTGATGCATTGTACCTATGTGTGTTATCAAACATAAGGTAAGTAAGCTCTTTTAAAATCCCAATCTCTGATAAGCGAAACATCAAACACTCTCATCATTCTAATAAAGTCTCATCAGATCATGGACTTGTTGGATCCTCTTTTCATCATCTCATTTCTTCTTTCTTCTCTTTGTGCTAACATGGTATCATGATAGTTAATCAAACATCACCAAGGCATCCATCCTACATCCAAAAATTGTTAGCATACTGCATATCATTCATATCATATCATAATAGGAAATGTTGATCATCTCACATGCATTGCATAATATAGATTGGTTATTCTAAGTGTCTCATCATTGCATAAAATAGATTAGTTATTCTAAACATTTCATAAACCACACATTTGCATCCATTGCATAAACCATATAGTAATCATCACATCATCCATGCATACATCATTATATACATAGAAAAGATACTGAAAA
The DNA here is from genome assembly GCA_007258455.2 of Sequoia sempervirens. NCBI lineage: Eukaryota > Viridiplantae > Streptophyta > Pinopsida > Cupressales > Cupressaceae > Sequoia > Sequoia sempervirens. Next base: position 17,013 of record VDFB02376921.1, read on the forward strand.
AGAAAAGGAGCATATAATAACATTCCATACATCTCATAATCATAATACATTGCATCATCCATTTTTCATTATCATTTAGGGAATAATATAGATCTATTAGTCTAAGCATCTTAGAATAATTTGCATACCATAAACATTTTCATCCATACATCCATACTACAAACACCATCATCATAAAAATGCATATAAATAATACAGAAAAGAAATGCATCCATAACATCCATGAACATCTGCATAATCATCCATCACATAAAGTAAAATCCATGCATCATATCACATCATATAGAATCACATTGCATATACATAGAACATCAAATGCATCCATCCATAGAGCATAAATAAAATGAACACATCGCATCATAAATCAATTGATCACATCCATCTCATATATATCAAAAAATCATCACTATCATGGTACAAATCTGACTCAAGTGTATGTATATCAATCAATATTCAATGACCACAGGGCTATCAAAAATGGAGCCTATGAGTCTAAAAAAGAATCAAATTTTGATCAAAACTGTGTGTAGTAGCTAGCCCTGATGGTTGCTCCCCTCACCCGAATGCCTCTTTGGCTGGTCCTCTAGCTGCTGAAACCCTATTTGCTGAGAATAATCTAGCACCCATGCAGCTAAAGGAACTGCCTGGTGATAATGGAACCTGTAGTACTCAGCCTCTTGAACAAAATCATAGTACATTCGCACTGATACAATCCTCCCCTAGGATGAGGTAGCCATGCTCTCCAACTATTATCTTCGCTCAACCCCCTAAGCCATTTGGAACTCTTTCGCTTGCCTCTACTAGCGCTCGTGATCTCTCTCCATAGTAAGGGCCTAGACCTGCCACTTGGCCTGATCCCTCTCTATTGTGACCATTTGTAGTTGTGTCTGTAAACACTTCACCTACCCCTACAACTGTTGAATCTAGGTATCCCGTTGATCTGGCTGCTATGCTTGATGTGGATGATGTGGCTGGTGAGGCTTCCCATCTACCCCAGGTGCCCCAGGAACCTATTTCACCTGTGCTCTCCTAGTTGTCTTGCCTCGGGGTCTCCTTCGTGGGAGTTCCACTCCTGGTACTGTTAGCCGAGGTGGGGGTTTGAACCAATCATCATCTGCACATGTAGTTCTTGGATCTGCCTACCCCTTATCATAGGCCCATGGCCTAGCCACCAATTTATAGAAGGAATCAACTGCATTAGACACTAGAATCATCCATCCCCATGTGGTCTCTCTAGATGATCTGGCAAAGATGGCCACATCTTGATCATCTGGCCAATCCTGAATATCTCCAAACTGGCAGGCCACCCTGTCTAGCAGGTAGCGCTCTATGATTGTATGCTCTCACCCCTGCATCAATCGATCCTATTGAGCATAGAATAGTTGTTGGACATCATCATACCATGCAGGCATTTGTAACCAAGGCTTCCATGTGAATACTGTCATCTCATCTATGACTTGATGTCAGTGGGGTAGACCTAACCATCCCGTGTGCCTCAGGGTGATCCCACCTCTATATCTCCAAACCGCTGGATCATCAAGCTCTATATCAACGATAGTGACCATTGGTCAGAGCACAACAATGTGCTCCTAGGCCCAAATGCGCAACAATGTCATGCCAGTACCAATTTCTTAGCTATGGAAATATGAAAACTCATGTAAATCATGGTATAATGAGGCCAACACCATTGGTCTCCATGCAAATAGAGTCCTCTTATGAAGCATCCTCTCCCAGGCCAAGCCCCATCCCATACTGAAATATTGACCTCGCCAATCTGGAGCTACTAATTCACATATATTCATGACCACAATCAACTGGAAATTCAACACCCAACCTCTATAATACTCTAAATCAATCTAGCCCTCAACGAATGTGAGCTCCTTTGTCTCCATGACCTCAAAGCATGCATCAGTGTCAACATCAATGTCATATATCACTCAATCACTATGTATCAACAACCGTAGGATCTGCCACACGTCCTCCAAAGTAGCAGTTGCCTCGCTAGTCGAAAGGTGAAAGGATGAGGTCTCATTGTGCCACCTCTCAACCAACACAATCATCATTGCCAAGTGGGTCTAGAAATGGGCGCATATGCAACGTACTAGAGGTCGATCTCCCCCAAGTGATATTTTCGTAACTTGTATAAACCACTCAATCTGCTCAACATTGAGGGTCGATGCTCATGTGAAAGCACAAGTTCTCTAATCTCCTGCACCCATGAAGCCACAATGCCAAAATTCATAAAAATATCTGACCCCATTTGGAGTTTTTGACCCAAGAACAATGAATGCATTGCAATTTGCAAAGGCATCACCATTTGAAAACTCCAAACAATGACACTGGACCCTTTGAAAATGAAAAGTAAACCATGATGTTTCCATTTACATGTGTGTCACTATTTGACATGCAAACCCTAAATCTTAAACTCAACTGTAGTGTCACCATTTACATTAGCATCACCATTTGGCATTTGAAACCCTAATTGCGACACGGTGTCACAATTCACAAAAGCAGTGCTATATGATCCTTAGCATCGCCAATTTTCCTCTTTGTGCATCGCTATATAGTGACACTGGGGACTTTGACTTTTCAAAACATAATAAATGTGCTTAAAAATTGAATTACAAAGTCAGGTTAGGGTCATATACCGATGGTCCTATGCCTGGAGGTCTCTGGTGCACATAGACTCACTCAAAAATGTGTCAGGAAAGCACTCTTTGCACCATTCTACACGAGGGTCAGAGCTCAGAAAGCTAGAACTTTCAAAGTGTGAATGCAAAAATGAATGGAAAGTGACCCCTCCAAGCCTATGTAAACATGAAAATTAGGTTTTTTTCCCTGATTTAGCTGTCAAACGAGGGTTTTGCGCCCCCGACACCATTTTTTCCTAATTGAGGCCCGTTTCATGTCCTTTTTTTATGTTTTGTCACATTTTCAATATCTTGGAGCCTTTCTAGACCCGTCGAGCAACTTGTCTTTTTTTTGAGAAATCACCCAAAAATCCAAATTTTCGTCCAATCTCTCAAGGTGGCAGTATACCAACATAATTCTTCTTGTTGGGGCAGTAGTGGGGCATCCAAAAAAAATAGATTTTTTTTTAATTTTGATCTCAGCAAGGTTATTCTTTGAACCAATGCAATAGGTACATTGCTTCAAAGAGGGGAAAAATGTAAATGCTTAAATTATCCTGATTGATATCATGCACTCGATCTTGATTCACTAACACCTATTCTTCCTTAATCATGTTCATACTAACCATTTAATTGAATAATATTTATTTAATTCCTCCATATTCCTCTTTTAATTAAATAAATCAATGTATTTGATTAAATCTAATGTTCTTCATTTAATTGAATAAATAAAATTTATTCAATTAAATTACTAATCTCCCAACTATCCTCTCATTTGATTTAAATAAATCTAAATATCTAAATCAAATGTCAAATCAACTAATTCCATCTAAGTTAATTAATCACAAATTAATTAACTCCTAAATCCTCCATTTGTCTAGCTTTTGCAAGTTGCACATGTAAATCAATTTATTTGATTTATTAATTCATCTATTTTCATTCAAATATGGCATATTCTTGGAATATTCCACCTATTTGAATTCTCCCTCCCAAAGGATTTTTGTCCTCCAACTTGGCATTAAAGGCTCTTACATGTCCTCTCCTTGAGCCAACTTGGCATTAAAGGAACTTACATTCCTTCTTGTGCAAGTCACTTCTTCAAATTCAAATTCCACTTACATGCATTTAACATGCACATTGTTCATAATGTGCTCCACTCTCCTTCATTAGCATGTTGACAAGTGGCACATTGTCATTGGTTCAAGTTTAATCCCACATTCTTCCTATTCTTCAATCCTCCATCCTTCTTCCTTATAAATGGAGGACTTCTCTATTGATTTGGGATCCACAACTTCATGCAAGGTTATTATCTCCAAGTTTAGGCAAGTTCATCTAGAATTTCATCCAAGTTATCATAACACTCATCATCCATAGCTAGGTTATTGAGATTTTGCATCAAGAATCGCATGTTCATCATCAAAGCTTGTCAAGGGATTGGGAAACGAATTCTTTCCACATCAAAGAAGGACCGATTCCCACATGGGATGCTGGTTTGAGCATTTTGAATGAGATTTCATTAGCTTCTATTGGATATTTTACTTTGTTTTCTTGTTCATTGTGTTTGAATGAATTTCATGGAGAATGCTTATTTAGACTTGTTTATTGACTAATGTTTGATTGTTTGTTCATGTTAGAGTAGGTCTAGGCTAAGAATTCACAATCCTAATCCTAGACCTTGCTCTAACCCTAACTATGGTTGTAGCACTATCCATAACTATGGTTGTAACCCTAACCCTAACAATAAAGAATTGTAGAGTGACATTACAAAAAATCTATGAACTAATATTGGTAATAAGATTTGAAATAAATATATTAGATGAATAAATTTTTGGAGCATTATATCTATTAATCATATTTTAGTGATTTTTATTAGTAATATTTTATTTTTAATTTATTTTAATTTTTGAATAGTTCTAACCATAATTTTTACCTTTTTTATTTGTAAGTTTTTATTAGATCATCATAAAAAATAAGGAACAATAGGCCAAACAAGCCAAGAATAATGAAGAAGAGAGAACTAGAAAATTATTAGGAGAAAAGAAGAAAAGCCTAAAAAGGACTAAGGAGAGTAAGAGATACATAGATCCCTGAAAACTTCAAAAGAAAACTAGAAAGAAAGCACACAAGGCATTCAACCCAAACTTGAAAAGAACCTAGGCTTTTTTCCCATGTGAAAGGAGAGCCTCCATAGTCCACTGAGAGCCTCCTTCCACAACATCTATTCCTTCAATACAAAGTTTCCTTGCATTGGTTTTTTAACCTTTCTTCTTTACAGTCCCGCAATCTGGTTTAATTTTGTTGCTATCCCGTTGAGCAATCCCAAGTTTCCATGAAGGAGCCAAAATTAAATTAGGTTCGAAGAGCTCAAAATTCTCTTCCAAGTTCTCCATGAAAGGGTAAGTTCCATTTGAATTTGAGCCATCATTCTCTGAGACAAGTAATCGACTGTTAGCATTTTTATCAACCGGTGCCACAAGAGGAGAAGAAATGGCCATCGCAGGTACAAGCAAAGGATCAAAAAGAGAGGAAAAGAACTTTCCATGATTCCACTAGATAAAATCAACATTAGGAGCATACAATTTTTTGCTCAATTTTTTGAGGATGATATATCTCGATCCATTTAATCACTAAGCAAAATAGGCCTCGACTTTGTGTCCCAGTTTGTTGTAGTGGAAACATCTGAAGGGAAGCCTTCAAAATTCAAAATTTGCATCCAAGTGCCTTTAGAAGAATGAAATCGAGTGGAGTGGGGGAGAGGTTTGGAAATTTCCATCAACGCACAAACCCTGATAAACCTACGAGAAGAAGCAACCTCTTCTAAATCAATCTTAACAAAACAACCCACTTGATTAATCAATTTTTTTTAGACCAGAAGACCACATGACAAGAGGCAGAGTATAAATCTTGATCCACATGGGGATGTTAGTGACCTTGGCTGAGACAAGGTAAAAAAAAGGTGTCTATGGGGAGATAAAAATATTAGAATTCCCAAAAAACCATGGACCATTATGTACCACACAATTGCAGTCCTTATTTGAGGTGAAAGAAAACAAAAAAACCCCAAAATCTAGTGATTCTACCATAAGAGTGGAAAGATTATTCCAAGATTTTTTTGCCCACTCTAGAACTAAGTCCATGAATGATCACCTACACATGAATCTCAAAACCAAAGAATGAGCACCAATGTCCGATGATACCTCATTAATGCAATAATTTGAGATGAGGAAGTCCATAGATTCATCAGTAAAAACAACCTCTAAATCGCCAAAAGTAAAAGAGGAGTTTTCAGAACGTTGCACATGATCCATTTTGGGAGAGGCAACATGAATTGGTGACGAATTGGGAGGAAATGAGTTAGGGTTAGCTTGTTGAATCTAATCCAAGCAAAACACATTGAATTCATGGAACGGGTTGGCCCTATTTTTGCACTTCACTGAGGGATATGAGGCCAAATCCAGAGATGCCACTATTGTTGTCTTCTCCGTCACCTTTAACCCAACGCCAAGGGGAACATAACCCCACATGGGAGGCAGGGAGGAAGGCCAACCCACAAATTTTTGAGTGACGATAGAACATAGGGCATATTGTGTCCTCCCCTCCCCCACATCGACACTACCCTTCTTTTTATAGATTGCAACCTTCTTTCCCTTGTGCATTCCCTTCATCTTTGCACCGGTTTGTAGCATCAACACTCCATCGCCCACGACCGCAACATGAGGCTCGACATTGTGAGGGTTTTCAATGCCCTCACACATGATCATGTTATAGTCTAATAAATCTTTGATTTTTACCTTATTTTTAATTCTAATCCTAATCCTAATTGTAATGCTTATAGGATTATAATAATTAATAATAATAATATTAGAATTATAATTTAATTAATAATTATAATAACTTTAATTTTTATTTTTTATTTATGTATGCTTTGAAGTTAATAAAATTTGCAAAATAAAAAAAGTGGCAATATTAAATAGTTTAAGATTTAATTTAAATTTAGATCATGTGTGATTTAATTTAAGTTTTATTTTATTATTTTAATAGTGTGAATCCAAATTCATTTTTTCTACAAAATAGCTAATTGATTTTTGTGTGATTTTCTTTAATAGAAAAATAACAATTACATACATTGAAAAATCATTCTTAAAAAAAATGTAAAATTAAGTCACATTTATTTATTTTAGAAAAATTTAGTGAAATGAAAGAAAAAAAATGAAAAATCATTTTTAAAAATTGTTAAAAAAATAGTTTACCTTGCTTTCCCTACAAATTCTAGTATGTACTTGGTTCAAAACCAACTTATTAATAACTAATTAACATATCATTTATTTTAGAAAGATTTAATGAAATGATTTATAAAGTCAAAATGAAAAATCATTCTTTGTTAAATATTTTACAAATAGACTTTACAAAATATTTTACTCATTACAATAATACTAATAACATAAATAATTATAAATTAAATTAATTCTAATAATTTTTAATTATTATTTCTAATTTCATAAAAATATATAAATAATAAAAATAAATTTCAAGCTTAGATGATTAAAAACTAAAATAAAACAAACTAAATGGAAAGTCAAAATATATCAAATATAAAATAATAAAATTATTAAATTAATCAATGATTAAATAAAAAAGTAAACTATTATTTAAAATTTAAAATAAAACAAAATAAAAACTAAAATAAAATAAACTAAATAAAAAGTTAAAATATATCAAAATCTAAATATTAATAAACATATTAAATTAATAAATGATTAAATAAAAAAGTAAGCTATTTTTTAAATTTATTAAAAACTAAAATAAAATAAACTAAATGGAAAGTTAAAATATATCAAATAAAAAATAAAAAATTTATTAAATTAATAAATGATTAAATAAAAAGTAAACTATTTTTTAAATTTATTAATATAATTAATATATTACAAACGATATTAACATAAAATCAATATTAACAAATAAACAAATATTATAAAATATTACTAAATAAATTAAATTTTTAAAACTAAAATTGTATTTCAAATAAAATATTAAAAAAAACTAAATTAAAATTGTAAAATTTTAAGTTTTATATTCGAAATTACAAGTGAAAATAAAATGAAACCTATTCAAAAATAAAAAGTCAATTCATAATTTATTAATTCATTATTATTATTATTATGTGAAAAACATATATTTATAACCATTTTAATGACACACCAATACCACTAAAAGAAAAAAATGCCGAGCGAGGATTCAGCAGGGTGCGAAGCGCAGGGGATGCGCTTGACCGAGGGTGTCAATAGCGGTGGGGTAGCGGTTCCGAAGGATGCCCAAGCCTTGGGCAAATTATTTTTGGAACAAGATGTAGCTGTAAAGACAGAGGGTGAGAAGAAGAATGTGACCAGATTGGCTGTGGGCAATGTCAACATAGATGTTTCGACGGTGATCCAGGAGATTGTAATTCCAAACCATTTTTTGCATTCAAAGGTTGAGAAGCTAAAAAAGCATGGGGTAATAGCTAAGTTCATTGGAATCTGGCCATCGATGGAGCGCATTGGTCGCTGGGCATCTCAAACCTGGGCGGGCCTGAAGCCGGAGATTACGTTTTTGGCTTTAGGGTTTATTCAATTTGTTTTTCAATCGGAATTTGAAAGGGATAAAATTTTGCAGGGGGGCCCATGGTTCATGGGGAACGCAAGATTATATGCACGGGCCTGGACACCGGGTTTCGATCCGCACTTAGAACCGATCAAGGATGCACCTCTCTGGGTTAGGCTGTATAAGCTCCCTTTGGAGCTCAGGACGGAGGAGATCTACAGACTCATCGGGAATACCCTAGGGGAGTATCTGCAGTGCGAGTCTTCACCAGGCAATTGATCTCTGGCCCCCTTTGCTCGCTTCTGTGTAAAGGTTGACTTGAGGAAGCCTCCTGCGCATTCGGTTCGGTTGTCTTCCTTGCTAGGCGAAAGAATCCAGGAACTGGAATACGAATGCTTACCAATCAAGTGCTATAGTTGTGGTCAGATAGGGCATACGGCAAAGTTTTGCGAAAATTTTAAGGTAGGTGGGCATAGGGATGGCAGTAAGGAACAGCCCATGGGCGCCGAAGGGAAGAATGCGAAGGCATCTGGTGCTTCCCCTGTTCACATGCAGTCAGATTCCTCCACCCATGTGCCTGGTGGCAATGGCAGTGGTCCCCCTGTGAGCTTCCCGAAGGGGTCCTTTCTGGTGGGGTCCATGGTTGATCCTAATTGTGTGGAGCAGGTCAAGGGAGATATGGCTGGCAAGATGGATAAGGATTCTGTTGGAGGCGGGGGGGCTGATGGCCCCTTTACAGTTCAGCCTGCCAAGGATACTTGCCCAACCCCTTCAGCTTCTAAAGCAAATCATTCTGGGGAGGCCCCTGTTGTTCCAGTCGGTGGGGATTCAGATAAGGAGAATGAGTGGTCAATTGCAACTAGGAAATCAAAAAAATTTGGCGGCAAGCAAAACATTCCAATCAATTTTGGAGAGGTTAATAGCAGGGGCAGGAAATCGGAGGCAACCAAAGCAAAACTCAAGGTGCTGGAGGAAGTTGGGAATGGCACTCAGGCCTCAATGAGGCATTTTGTTTCAAATGGAGGCGAGCACCTCCCTGGCCCCAAGAATCTATGAAGATTCTAAGCTGGAATATACGTGGCCTTAACGGCCCAGAGAAGCGGCGCCTTCTCAAACGATTGATTGAAGTTGAATGCCCTAACATTCTTTTGCTTCAGGAAACCAAAATGGATGAGGAACGTTTTATAGCTCTGGTCCCAAGGTTTTGGAGAAATGGGGAACGGGTTGCAAACAATGCTTTGGGCACGGCAGGCGGTATTGCTATTGTATGGAATAAAAACTTTGTTGCTGAGTTATTGGTGGAAGCATCGCAGTATTGCATCTCTGCTCATTGCCATTTCCTTCGGAGTGGTGAGCAAGTATTAATCATAAATGTCTACGGGCCTACTCTAGATGGAGAAAGGTTGGAAGTGTGGGATTACCTTAGAAATTTCAGAGTGGTTAATGGGATGGGTAATTGGCTTGTGGGAGGTGATTTTAATGTTGTGTTGTCTCCTGAGGAGAAGGTGGGAGGCAGGGCCCTGGCGTCTCCTAGCTCATTGGCTTTTAGAAGTCTTTGCGAAGATCTGGCTCTTACTGATATCAGGCCAAAGGAAGGATGGTTCACTTGGTCCAATAAAAGAACTGGGAATGACAATATTAGAATCCGTCTTGATAGATTCTTGGTTAACTCTGACTGGTTCTTGGGTTCAGACAATTTTATTTCCGAAGTCAAGCATTTTGGCGGTTCCGATCATTGGCCAATCTCACTCATTGTAAACAAAAACCTGAAGCCCAAAGGTATCCCCTTCAAAATGGAGGCTTTCTGGTATGAGCATCCAGAGTTTGAGCAGCTCTTGGCAGGTTGGTGGAAGGCGGAGGTCAAGGGGTGTAAAAGGTTCATCCTCTATAAAAAGCTTTAGGGGGTTAGTAGACAGGCCAGGTTATGGAACAAACATTCATTCGGTGATTTGTTCGAAAAGAAAGTCAAGGTGGAATTGGACTTGCATCTTTTGGAAACTGACATTGCAACCAAGGGTCTCTCCCTTGAGCTAAGGGCTAAGGAACTCGATCTGATAGAAGAACACAACAGGCTGCTCCGTATGGAAGAGATATTTTGGCATCAAAAATCCAGGATCAAGTGGCTGCGGGAGGGCGATAAGAATACCAATTTCTTTCACATAACTACAAAAATAAGGCGTCAGCAGAACAAAATCCTCAAGTTACAGACTCCCGAGGGGCTGGTTCTAAATGATGTGGAGGCAATACGTAAAGTGGGGAAGAATTTTTTCCAATCTTTGCTTGGTGCCCCTCCTGAGGTGGACTTGGTGGCACGAGAGGAGTGCTTAAGCAACATCCCATGCTTAATTTCGGAAGATCAGAATTCTGCTCTTCTTGCACCCTTTTCCAAAGAAGAAATCAAGAGGGCGGTGTTCTCCTTGGGTGCCAGGAAATCCCTTGGTCCTGACGGCTTCCAGATGGAATTCTTCCAAAAATATTGGCATCTAGTTGGTGAAGATGTGTGGCATGCTGCTGAGGAGAGCAGGCTTCAGAAAGCTATCTTCAAACCATGGAACTCAACATTTATCGCCCTGGTCCCAAGGTCAGAGATCCTAAATTCTTCGATCATTACAGGCCCATTGCGCTTTGTAATGCTGTCTACAAGGTGGTGGCTAAGGCTATGGCATCTAGATTGAAGGTCTGCCTGGAGAGCCTTATCTCTGAAGAACAGAGCGGTTTCTTGAAAGGTAGACAGATTTTGGATGGCATTGTGACTGCACATGAAGTTATCCATTCCATCCAAAGTAGGAAGAAAGAGGGTATGGCTATCAACCTAGATATGAATAAAGCCTACGACCGAGTTCCTTGGGACTTTCTAATCAAAATCAAAAGGAAGTTGGGATTCAGTGCCTCTTGGTGCAGTTGGATTCAAAGCTGCATCTCGTCTACCTCTTATGCTATTCTTATCAACGGTGTTCCAACTGATTTCTTTAATGCAAAAAGGGGTCTGCGCCAAGGTGATCCTCTTTCACCTTTTTTGTTTCTCATTGTGGCTGAGGCCTTTAGTAGATGTCTACAAAAAGAGGTCAGCGTTGGAAATCTCAAAGGTCTGCAAGTTGCCCAAGGTTCTAACAACGTTACGCACCTTCAATTTGTGGACGACACCTTGTTATTAGGTGAGGCTTCAGCTAGGGAGGCTCGGGTGTTCAAGCGTACTTTGGCTCTTTATGAGCGTGCTGCTGGGCAAAAAGTGAATATGGCCAAGTCTCGAATTTTTTTCTTGAAGAATCCTTGCTTGGAGTGCTTGGAGATACAACGGGTCCTTGGTTTTGATGCTGTTCAATTACCTGGCAAGTACTTAGGCTTGCCTCTTGTCTACAAGAAGCCGACCTCTGAAGAATGGGGTAATGTCATAAGCAAGGTTCATGGTATGCTCGACTCCTGGAAAGGTCGTTGGCTCTCCCTTGCTGGGAGGATTACTCTTATAAAATCTGCTATGTCTGCTGTCCCGATTTATACTATGTCTGCTTTTCAAATCCCAGGCAAGGTTGCCAAGGTTATTGAAGACACAAAAAGGTGCTTTTTATGGCAGGGCAGCGATGTGAAATTTAAGTACAATTTGGTGAAATGGGATGAGGTGTGCAAGCCTACTAGATACGGGGGGCTGGGAATTAGGAAATGTAAAGAGATGAATACAGCGCTTGGCACTAAATTGGTTTGGAGAGTGTATGAGTAAAAGGAAAGACTTTGGAGCAAAATTTTGCAGGCCAAATATCTTCAAAACAACATTGATTTTTTATTTAATACGAACTGTTCTCTTTCCCAGGGATCGAGCATCTGGAATTTCCTCTTACATTGTAGAAGTGTCATTATTCCTGATTTGAGATGGCGCTTGGGGGATGGAAGAAAGATTAATTTTTGGCAGGATCATTGGTTGGATTGTGGGAAGCTCACTGACTCTCTACGCTTTAGACCTTTAGCTTCACACTTTGAGGAGGTTGTTGGCAGCAAAGTAGTTGATTACATTGAGGGTGCTCCCCTTGATAAAAGATGGAAGTCTCTCATTGCCCCTATGGCTGAGCTAAATAAGTCGTGTATGGAACTGCAAGCTGAATTGGCTAAATGGCATGTCATAGGTCCAGAGGAGGAAGATAGATTGGTTTGGGGCGACACTGGCACTGGTCAAGTTACTGTCCGGGAAGCTTTTCAAAAATATTTTTGCAACAAGTCGAAGGCTGATGAGGTTGACAGAAAATTGTGGTTCAAACAAGGAATTCCTAAGTTGCAAGCTTTTCTTTGGATTGCCTGGAAGGGCAGGGCTCTCACTTGGGATAGGTTGAGATCCTTTGGCCATTGTAGGCCTTCGAGATGTGTGATGTGTGAGAGTGCTGAAGAAGATAACAATCATCTGTTCCTTCATTGTAGTTTTGCTCAATACTTGTGGTCATGCTTTCTCTCTAGATGGAGTTTATCTTGGGTCATAGCAGGGGATATCCCAAGGATGCTGAAAAGTTGGGTACTCAAAGTTAGTAGCCCAGGTTTGAAGCTCATTTGGTTTGCTGCCCCTGCTATTATTGTGTGGAATCTTTGGATTGAAAGAAATAGGCGCATTTTTCAGCAGACATGGAGGTCAAAAGAAAGAGTGTGGGATTTAGTGGAAACCACGATTGGTGAGCTCGGTGAGTTACATTGGGGCAGCAATTGGTCAATCAAAGCTCATGAGTCTAGTTGGGGGAATGCTTGGCCTCGATTTAGATGGATGGATTTTCATACTTCTCATGCTACCTCCCACTCGAGCCATGTTGTGTGGAGCGCTCCTGAGGGCGACTGGTTGAAGCTCAATTTTGATGGTGCTTCCAAGTTCAATCCTGGTGTTGCTGGCGGTGGTGGTATTTTCAGAGACTGCAATGGTCAGCCTGTTGGTCTGTATGCTTTAGCCTGTGGGGTTGAGTCTAATAATCTAGCTGAGGCGAGAGCTCTTTTGTGGGGTCTGTTGATTGCTAGGGAGAAGGGATGGAAGAAGCTGTGGGTGGAAGGGGACTCAAGGTTGATCATTGATGCCTTGAAAGGTAGAGAAACTCACAATTGGAAGCTGGGGGTCATTATAAAGCGAGCAAAGTGGGTGTTAAATGCGTTTGAAGAGGTGAAGGTGTCACACATCAAACGTGCAGGGAACCGTGTGGCTGATTGGGCTGCTAATACGGGGGTAGCTATGCAGAGTGAGGCTGGGGACTACGTCAGATCTTGGTGGAGTAACTTCCCTTTTGAAGCTGTCAGATTAATGCAAGAGGATTTAAAGGAGCACCCCCCTGTCTAAAGGCATCTTCCGATGTTGTTCGGGCATTTCTTCCTGTGTGAATAGCGTTCTTTTTGTAAGATATTTGTCTGCCACATTTTGGCTGGTCCTCTTTTTTGTTTTACGGTTCCTGGACCTAAACCAGGTTTTTATTATCAAAAAAAAAACATATATTTATTAAAAACTTATTATTATTTATTAAAAAAAAATAGATAAGAATGAAGTTATTTTTTCTTAATTATATTTTTTAATATTTTAGGAAATTTGATGGTTGAAATCATTTAAATGGTCGTTCATTCATATAATCTTAACCTTCCCTATAAATCTACTAAAAATATATATTAAATTTTATTTGTACATATTGTATATATTTATTGATGTCAAAAATGTCATTTAAAGAGACAAAATAATTTTAAAGTCAACAATGTAATTTTATTAAGATCAAAATTTATTTTCATATTAATTTACCTTGCCACCTCACAATAGAAAATGACTATTATGATGTATATAATAGGATGTCATTCAATTTATTAATAGAGTTGAAAGTTGATTCAATGAATTAATTGTGCTGACATGAACAAATAGAAAGAAAGATAAATGACATTTTTAAAACTATTTAAAATAGAAAATTTTGTTTGATTAGCTAAACTAATAAAAGAAATTGAATGCAATGGATGCAGAGACAAGAACTAAATATCTACTTTGATGTTATAGATCATAAGAACTGCCATCAAATAAATCTTGACCACACAATTTGCAGTAAATGCATGATTGTGATGTGGCATCTTGTTATCCTGCAATAAACCTATATTTATGATATACCGAAAATATAAAATGTCAAATTTATATAATTTTAACAAAATTTCACCTTGTCTTGTTTTTCTCCTGGTTCTATTTTAGCTAGATGGTCTCTATCTCACTTCTTGTGAGACTTGTCTTGTTTTGTTCGTTGTTTTTTCTAGTCTTGCTATTGATGAGTTTCATTATGCTTGTCTCTATGACTATTTTGTAACACGTCGGGGCCATTTTCTAAACGTACATTTAGAAGGTTGTTACAAGAAGATGAGTAATAACCAAAAGAAATAACTTTGTATCTCTTAAACTTTTATTTGATAATAACTTGAACGACTCAAATTTACATACTTTTTTTTTTGTTGTGCCAGAGGTATCCCTCTGACCCAGCCCAATAGCTTGAATGACTCAAATTTATGTACTTTTTTTTGTTGTTGCGCTAGAGGTATCTCTGTGACCTAGCCCAACGGTTTTTTTCGTTGCACTAGAGGTATCCTGTGCCCAACCTAGTGGCCCGAAAACTAATCCTCTGGGGATGCACGTAATCACCCGCAAACCATGTGCATCGAGTAAGGCCGGCCTCAGAGTTGAATCTAGAATCTATGGGGAGCAAACCCACGGCCCAAGCCAACTCCGCTAATTCTCAAATTTATATAATTATTTGACAAATTAAATATTTAGATTTATTGTATGAGGACCTTGCAAAAAAAAAAAATTGCCACATCATATATTCTTATACACCTAATTCATTGTTTTAATTATTAATCAATTAAAAATCTAACACATGGTAAACCTTTTGCCACCCAATACACTTGTTGCCCCCGTTTGATCCACAACTACACTTATTGCCCCTGTTGGATCCACAGCTGTTGGTCGCCTCCCCACCTTTCACAATCACGAAAACTCACAAAAGCAAATCATGAAACTTCATTGTTGGTTTAGTTCTTAGAAGTAATCAGACTGGTAGTTGTATCTACCATTCAAGCAGAACAACAATTCCAGTGTACAATAATTGACGACATCTTGTGGCTGCAAATCAACGGCCGTCCTCCATTGAAAAGAGATCCAGTGTACAGTAAATGACGAGGCCTTGTGAATACACATCAGCTTGAACTAAATGTTTGTCTTCGTACATCATGCACCGTTGGATTTGCTAAACATGCTTTCTTTGCCGATCTTTTCAATTATGGATCTTCTTTATATTTGTATGTGGCATGTTTCCATGTTCTCACACTTTCTAGTGTTTGAGAAGACATTAAATAAGTCTGCTGTAGACATATTTAACAATCCTTTTGTTTCTTAAAGTGCTCTGTTTCTTACTATAGTGGGAAAAGAAATGGTGAGGTTGAGTGAATTCAAGCCCCATATAGCTCAACTTGCAGTTCAGGCATGTTATGCAGGCTTGAACATCATTGTTAGAGTAGCTTTGGATAAAGGAATGAATGCATTTGTTTTTGTTACTTACAGACAAGCTGTTGCTACAGTTACCATGGCCCCTTTTGCTTATTTTCTAGAAAGGTATATGCATTGTATATATTGCATTGGGTTTTAGATAAAGAGATTTGATTCATGTGTGTGTATGTGTGAGGGGCCTAATGCACGTCACAGAGTGTCTTAATGTTGGTGCAGAACAGAACGCCCTCCAATGACTTGTGCTATTTTCTGGCAGATCTTTATGCTTGCTCTTGTTGGGTGAGTAGTTAAAATAATCTCCACTTCTGATTTGAAGCTTGAAACTCTGCAATTTGATACTTGACTTGGGATTTCAAAATCTGTAATGTTAAGTGAGTATGTTTTTGAAATTAGTTGTATGGGATGTGTTTATCAATGTTTTGGATTTATACTGTTTAAGTTGATTTGATGTTCGAGGTTAGCAGTGTGTTTCAAAAGGTTGATTAAAAAGTTGAACTGTGGGAACATCATATCTACTATCTATTATCTGGATTGTGGAAACATCATATCTGCTATCTATTTCTGAATTTATACTGTTTAAGTTGATTTAATGTTTGTGGTTAACAGTGTGTTTCAAAAGATTGATTAAAAGTAAATGGACTGTGGGAAAATTATGTCTATGAAAAAGTTTAATGCATGCTAACTGTTTTAAATATAACATTGCAGGATTACTTTAAACCAGAATCTTTACTTTGCTGGCTTGGCAAGAACTTCCTCAACATTTACTTCTGCAACTACAAACCTCATTCCTGTCATCACATTTGTAATGGCCACAGCTTTTAGGTACTGTATTCCAATTTAATTGCAGTGCTACTGAGCAATGACTTATGGGTAAGAAAATCAAGAATTGTGGGGTAATAGAGTTGGTTAAATATAGCTGGGTCAAAAATCTACTAGTATTAGACACAAATCAATTTCAAAGATATCAATAATACTCAATACTAATATTATTAATATTTGTATGGTCTTTTTTCTTGGGATCTGTTTTGTATGAGTCATTTGGCTTCTCTTGTTTTCCCTTTTACAATAAAAAATGTTGCTAAGATTTACATCAGAATAAAAATTATGCATTACATTTATCATGCAAAACATACTCAACATTACTAAAACCTGAATCAAAATTACCAACATAGCCACCATTACTAGGATTTGGATTACTAAGATTTGCATAGGAATCAAACTAATGCATTACATTTATCTTACACAAACATAGCCAACAATACTAGGATTTGGATCCACTGATTCATTGTAGTGAAAAAAGGGTCAGTGGCAGATTTTTTTTGGGTCGATCAAGCATTACAATGGAATAGCAAAATGAACAATGAAATGGGTTTAACTTACGCTGAAACTGGGTTTTTTTCAGGTTGGAAAAAGTTAACATCAGAAGTAAGCGCGGACAAGCAAAAGTTATAGGCACCATTATCTGTGTGGGAGGGGCAATGATCATGACTTTGTACAAAGGCCCTGTTCTTTCAGGGACACGTTATGCACTACAACTGAGTGAGTGGATGACTGGTGCATTCTTGTTGTTTGGCAGCGCTGTTGCATGGTCTGCGTGGCTTACTTTCCAGGTACCCATATATACACATTAAACATAATATAGTATAATAGCTATATGGGCTAATGAATAGGAAATTGATCAATGTTCCTGAAACAGACCCCAGTTTTGAAGAAGTACCCAGCTCAAAAATCAATAACAGAACTGATGCTGCTCACAGGGGCTGTCCAGAGCTGTGTAATTGCCTGGATTTTTGAGCCTGATGTCTCTGCCTGGAAGCTAAAGTGGGACTTCGCGCTTCTCAGCATTGTATATTCGGTTAGTATCTCAAATTAGGGTTTAGATTTTGTTTGGCTAGAGCAAGGATTAATGAGAATAAATTTCCACAATTCATAAAGATTATTGCTGCAAGTTTCTGGATTAGATTGTGTCGGTATTTTTAGCATTAATGGAGTGTGATTCGCTAAAGATACTGACACAAGCCAATCCAAAAACTTACAGCCATAAAACAAAGATATTAAAAATTTAGATGGGAACAAAACTAAATTTATTTCACTCATTTTCAACCATTGGTATGGAGGCAGGGAGTACTCTGTTCAGCATTTGCATTCTTTGTGCAAGCCTATTGTATCCATGAAAAGGGACCTGTCTTTGCAGTAATGTTCAACCCATTATCAACAATTTTGGTTGCAATCCTGGAGCGGGTGATACTTCATGTGAATCTTCATGTGGGAAGGTTGGATTTCTCAATCATTTTTGAAAAATCTTGGGATTTTTTTCCTACTGTTCTAATGAAGAGATATCAGCCTTCTTACTCAAACTCTTTATGTCAAAACTTCAAAGTGAATGTGAAGTATATTCATAGATAAAAAGCTTATATTGTGTGTGATGGTATTACCCATTTCACAGCTACTTATGACTGGACTTTACTTGCTCTACAGCGTGGTAGGAGGAATTCTCATAATTGCAGGGCTTTATACTGTACTGTGGGGCAAAGCAAGGGATCAAAAGGAGTCAGAGCCAAGAAAGGAGGAACCCAGAAATGAATCCAATGGTAACAATGGTACTTGTGCAGTTGATATTAATCAGCCTCTCTTGGAAAATGAAGCTCATCGTTCAGAAGGAGGAGTTTCTTAATGGTGACCTGCCACTGAATATACTCTCCAAATGGAAGACGCCATCTAAATAACCTTTCGAAGAGCTGAGCTTGTTATGACTGTTCGTACAAAGATCGAATGGTCAAAAAAATTACACCCCGCCTTTATCATCTTTATTTAGAAGTAGCTGTCTTATTCTTCGTCTTATTGATATGTACAGGATATAGGCCTCTTTCAGTGCTCAGCATGTGAGATTTTTTTTAGGGTTTTAGATCCTGTATCAATTATAGGCTGAATTTTTCTGTTGAAAGTAGAGGATCGAGGAGTATTTATTTTATCAAAATTATGTGGGTCAAACATTTAATATATAAGAATAATATTTTTTTTAATAAAGATTGACACACATGTGAAATGCTTTTCCACCATGTTAGTCTTAAAATACTATTAAATTTTGGGGCAGCACATGCACGCTGATTTCCAAAAGAATTTACAGATGTGATTGTAAAAAAGTATTTTAGAGATCAAATATTTTATATTTAATACTTAAATATAAGTTAAAAGTAATGAAATCTTAATATGTGTAAGAAATTATATATTTTGGTGTAATGACTAGTGTAAAAGATTAAAGTTGGTAAATAATTAAAATATAATTTGTCCCATATACATACATTTTTATAGACTTCTCTTAATCTCTAGCTTATTTGTTCTTTATTCTGAGTCAAATTTTCAATTATGGAACTTACATGAGTTAGATTTGTGGGCATGAAAAAAGAACCTTAAGCTTTTGAATTCAAATTTAAATTATGGGCCTAAACTAACTCCCTCCAGCTAGTTGTTATGTGTCAACTTGAGCATGTGAAATTTCTTAACTTGTGTGTTAAGGTGGTGTATTCAAGGACAAATCCTAATTCATTTTCATCATTGAAGAGAACCAAAGAGAGCAATTAAGATACATTCATAGCATTATAGAGAATCAACATTGCATCATTAACTCAATTAGCATATCAAGGATCATTACATTTTTTTGTTGTCTTTAATCATCTGTACCAAATTGTTGACTTGATAATAAGAGTTTGATCAAAGGAGAAAATTCTTTTCCTAGCAAATCCATAAAGGTCCCAAACATGAAGGCAAACACATTCTTGACATCAAATTCAGCAAAGTTCATGGATGTGTATAGAGTTTAAATCTACATCCAAGGTTTAGAACCATAAGTATGCAGATTAATTTTGTAGGCACATGAGTGAACTAGAACATAAGACAAAGAATTCAATGGAATAAATGTATTTATTTCATAATTTCTAGAGCATTGACAAATTAATTGATCAATTTGGCGACATATATCGCAAAGAATCTTTATCAAATATAAAGTTGAGTATCATTATTGTTATTTATATAAATTCAAGCATTTATTCCAATGGTGTTATCAACTTCAACTTAACAATCTAGGGCTCTATCTATGAACTATTAATTTTTTATTAAGGTAAGCAAGGATTTTGAAAGGGCTCAAACCCTTGTACAAAAGTTAGAAAAGATAGGCATTAAGCACTAAAGGAAAATAATTAATCTAAAAGAAGCAACAACACACAAAAAACTAGGACAATATATAACCTAACAACCTACCAACCCAAAGTCGAGGTGGTTTGAAGCCAAATTGTGTCGATAGTTTTTGTTTAATCCTAATATAAGGACTCAATTGCCCTAAAATTACTTTTTTGGAACAAGAGAGATTTACAAAATCACTAGTAGAACCTTTGTCCAATCCTGTAACCTTTAAAGAGAAATCCATCATTGTATAGTCTATAGGAGCTTTCCCCCTGTTTTCATCCTTTTGCATATCCTCAAAGGAAATAATATACTCCTCAATATTAGCAAACTTAAGTACCTTTTTCCTCCAATGAGATGGTGTTTCTTGATGCTCAAGCAACTAGCGTTGGTATGACCCACTTTACAACAACACTGACAAATAATTGAAGAGTCTTAGAATTCAATCTACTTCACCCAAACTTCAAATTTGGAAGATAAAGTGATTTGGGTAGGGAGGGCCTTGTTTTCTTCCACAAACACACAAAATATAACAAACAATCAACGCTTCTTGAATTTAATGACCTTATCAGCAGAAAAGTATTACCCAAAAGTATTGGTAATAAGCATGAAAATCGAGCTTCATCCCAAAACTCCAATGGAAACCCCAATAGTCTAACCCAAGCAAGGAACTTGATCCAGAGTCATCACTCAAAGGGATAAACCCTGGGGACCAATTTTTTAGATAAAGACCATTTAACACAATAAACCAAGGACCATCTTGAATAACTATAGAGTAATATTTAGGAAAGGATAAGGAAAATAAGAACAAAAAATATTTAGCATAGAGACAACCTCTATCTGGCCTCTTAGTTTCTAAATCCAAAGCACCCATCTTCTAATAGAATCAATGTCAAGATGATTACCATAGAATCTCCCAACCAAAGAGTTTCGAAACTGAGCAATTGATTTAACTCTAAGAGAATCAAGGACATAGAGTATCTTCCCCTCCTCCATGGCTTAGGTAGGGAAAAAATCAACAAACCCATTCCCTAGCATGCTCTCCTCAATAGTATCCCTTAAGCATTCACCCACACTATCACTCGCAACAGTCACAAGACCAAAATCATCCTTTGAAAATCCTACAGCCCAAATAGGAACAAGAATAGGGGACAAAGTCTCCACACTATGCACATCAGTCTCACTCTCCTCAATAGTAGCCATTGAACAATCACTCACACTATCACTCATAAAATTCACAAGACCAACATCCTTTGAAACCCCAAAAGCAATAGCAAGGGATAAAATCTCCACAACAATCATAGAAGGAACACTCTCCTCAATAGTAGCCTTTGAGTATTCATCCATACTATCACTCATAATAGTCTCAAGACCAACAACTTTATTTGAAACCCCTAGAGCCCGAACATGAGTAGTAGGGAATCTGGGGGTAGGAAGCACACCATTCCCAACAAAATCCACTAGCACACTCACCACAACAACAACCTAAAAGCATTCACCCACGCTAGTCACAACTACCTCAACACTGGCATAACCAATCTGCAAGCAAGGACTAGCAATAATCTTTGAATCACAAACCCATGTCTCACCATGAACCTCGAGAACCTCTGTAGCTCAAATAGGAGCGCTAGCAAGGGACGAGGCCTCCACATCAAGCACAATAGTATAGGGGTAAAAAATAAAAAACCCCTTTCTTAATGGAATAGCCAAGGTCATCAACCCTTGACCTAGACACAATAGCAGAAGAAGAGTGTGCCAAAGAAATATTTCCCTATGTATCCCTCCACAAATCAAGGAGAGAAACATCATCCTTGTCTAAATTAGAAATGTACCTCTGAGCCTCCAACCATGGCATCAAAAAAGAATCCATGTATTCATCTACTAACAAGCAACATCATTCCCCAACTAGCTCACTATTGTCTTCTTCCCCTTCCCCTTCATCTGAACCAAACCTACTTCCTCCTACACTCCCTCCACTTCTTCCATCTTTACACCCACCCTTGCACGTGTCATTGCTCTCTCACTCCATGTTGTATTCAACAATATGTTAATCAAAGTATCTAAAATAGATTGAAATTGATATTGCAAGCATGACCCTGGAAGAGGGAAAAAATAATATATGTTATTATTTAATTAATTAGTTTACCCTAATTTATTTATATGGATGTGATTTATACCCTTATAACACATTCTAACAAAATAAAAGCAAAAATATAAAAATAAAATTAATAGATCACCATCTCATTAAGTACATGTGCATCTGCATTAAAAGGATAAGAATTTAGATCGCCCCATGGGTAAGAAACAACCCACTTAAATATTTTTCCAAAGGGAGAATCATTATCCACCCACCCATCTTGATAGTCCTAGATGGAAAATAACAAAATCACCACCTAACTAGGAGGTTATGGCATAATAGTTGTGGTATTTGCACTAACCTAAGAAAAATAAAGCCAATCAAATGTTGTAATAGTATTTTCATATGACAAATAAGCCTAGCCCCTCCATTGAGAAGGAAGACAAGAAGCAACTAAAATTTTGTGAATTACTCCATCTAGTAGTACATGGTAATAGCCCCTAAGGTGGATAATTAGGATGAAATTTTCTTATAATGAAAAGTGTATTCACCTAGTAGTTGAACAAATCTTAGAGGCATTAAAATTCCAAGGCTATTTTCTCAACCTACACTTCGATTGGAAATTAAGTAGAGGTGAGGTTTATGGACTTTCTCGTTAAGAGAAAATGAAACATCAACAATTTATAAATTAAAAATAACATTATTTATTTATTTCTATAGTTGAGAAAGAACATGAAATTTAAAGGTTTCCATAATTTAGCAATGTAAGATGAAAAAGGGACCATATTCTTAAATAAAATATTTTTTCAAGAAAATGGCCCATAATGAACATTCAAAAAATGATATGAATCTAATTTTGAGAACTTTAGGCCATAGACATGTTCAAATATATGATTGAAGGTCTCAAGTTTATTGCAAGCAAGAGATCTTGGATAAGCAATGCCAATGTGTAAAATCCCTTCTCCTAAAGGTAGTCCTTGGTAAACCATAGATCAAAGAATAGTTAATTTTAGACTCCATTTTGGATTTCCAAATCCATTAAATATGACAAGGCTAGGTTTTAGGGATGGGGGAAATTGAGATCCAACTTTCCAGATTATATGCTGAGGGTTTCATCATCCTTGAGCTAGAAGCTTTGATGGGCCATTGTGCATGCCAAATCCTTAACCATATCACTTAGTAACCTCTTCACTTGATTTTTTAACCATTTCCATAGTTCAAGCCTTGAGGACAAGACTTTATGAAGGGGGGAATGTTCAAAGTGTAATGCCCTAGCCCTTTTTTATTATGGTGTTAAGAATCTTGTTGGAAATTTTGTTCCGCAAATTAGATATACTAATGTGTCACAAAAGCCTCAATGGTGCCAAATATATAGTTAAAGTTTGATCATACGACACATAGAATCTTGTGTAAAACCATACATGTCATTAGGGTCATTTTTAGACCCATACATGAGTTATATATTAATCTTATTATATGGGTAAATAATCCATAAAAGTTCATGATATTATAAAGGAAGAAGTAATGATGTGGGAAGAGAGTGATTAGGAGTTATGATGAAAGGATACGAGGAAGAGGCAATATGAATAGTCATAAAGAGGCTTTATAAGGAGGAGGAGGAGGGGATAAGATAATAAGTACAAAAAATATGTGAGATATATATGCAATTTAGAATAAGTAGAGTGGGTGCAATAAAATAAGAGAGTGAATGTAATGAGGGGGAGTGGAGAATGTAATTATGGAATACAAGGATGATAAGTAATAAGATAATATTTAGAGATCATATGTATGTTAATGTGTATGATTAATGTATAAGGGTCATTAGATATATATCATCGAAGGGAATACATATGATCCTATATTATATATGTTAGTATATGAATGGGTGTATTTTATTTTGATTCAGTCTATTATTATCTATAGACATATACCCTTATCTAATTGCATCATATTAAATTAAAACATTAAACATATTTTAAACTAATAGAGCAGGACTATGGTTTTATGTCAATATTTGATTTCATTGTTGGGACATTTGTTTGTTCTTAGGGACCTAGGGAACATAACATGAAAAATAAGTTGTGATAGAATATATAAGGGAAAATAAAAGATTTTATTCATACAATATGAAAGAAAAAATCATGGAATAGTATGGTCATGCACACTAAGACCTATCGCTAAAGGAGGGCTAGGCACTTAGGAGATGACATATGAATGGGGGATGATCTTGAAAATAGGTGAATATTGACTCAAATTAATTATAGTAGTTATGGTTGTATGAAAATAGGTTATAAATGATTAAATAAACTAACATGACCAAGACAACAAGAGAATCATTAAAATTGAGATTGTTTATGAAAAAAGTGTGACGAGAACCCTAGTTGATAAAAGAAGGGAAGAAGTGAGAAAATGAAATAGAAACAAGATACAAAGGATTTATTGAAAGAGGGGAGAAAAGAAATATGTAGTAATAAGAAGCATTTTTTATCTTTGAAGAATACACTAGTAGGGCTACAATGGAGTCCCCAATGAAAATATTGAATTGATGTAGTTATTTTATGCCATGGTGCTTAGAAATGTAGATGAACTAGAAAGGTTAATATACCTTTTCAGAATTGTCAAGAAAAATATATAAACTATTATTTAAAAGTTAAGACATTAGGAATCATCAATAAGTATGAAAGGATTTGAATCATTAGGGAGAGGTGCTATAAGGGCAATAGAGAGAAAGGTTTAAAAGTAAGAAGGCTTTGTCATTAGTGAAATTAACACCCTAGGAATTAGTGATAGAGGATGATTTTAATATAATATATCCCACCTCTATAGTGATAAAGGGATTTGAGAAGTTCATAATACAAATTTCTCAATTTATGACCTTGACCAATAGAATAAATTGATGAAATACTATGCTCAATAGGAGCATTTTTTCAAAGGAAAGGGAGACTATAAACATATTGGAATTTGAAGAGATAATAGATAAAAGAAACAAATAATAGATTAGCCATAAAATGCATGCTAATAATAAATTAACAAATAATAATGAGTTAAAAAAGTTCACGTCCCCAACCATAAATAAATCATTAGAATACATAACCTTGCTTGACCAACCACCATCTATTGTGCCATTTAAGAATAAAAGAATTTCAAAATAAGGTATAGAGAGCAAGTCATTTAGAAGACTTGAGGAAGCAACATATTGACAATTGTGTGAGAGAGTTTGTGAGAGATATAAAAGAGATTATGGATAAATATTACTTTGATATTGAGTTAGATAGAAATAAAGGCTAGAAAACAAGATTAGCGAAATATAAAATATGAGAAAATACCTAAGAAAATAGTAAAATTTGAGGAAGAAAAAGGGGAAGAAAGAGAGAGCTAAACAAGAAGTTAGGACAATGCTAGAACTTTAAGGAAAATCAAGGAAGGATAATTCAAAATCCACCTACCCCAACACCTTCTAACATGAAAAATAATAGAATAAAACTCCTAATTTCTTGGAAGGGCAAAAGGATGGCACAAATTATATGTTGATCCTAGGATCTACCTAAAGGAGACTACACATCAAAAATAATAAAGTTAGACTTTAGAAATTCATGTCGTCCTTGAGGGATGATACTTTGAAGTGGTACATAAAAACACATGTTCTAACCATGACAAAGAGTAGGAAGAACTAAAGATGGAATTACCAAATATATTTTATTTTCCAAAAGTCCCATCCAAGTATGTCGACAAGATGTGAGAGATGGTCCAAAATAATTTTGAAGATGTCAAAAACTATGAACAAATATTTAATAGTGTAGTGACAATATTGGATCAACCCTTGACCATGAAATAAAGGGTAGAATGGTTCACTTCAGGTCTTGTTCCAAGAGCAATCCTCGATGAGAAGATGGTTGATAATGTTAAGGAGATAGTTGCTCAATGACATCAATAATTGGTTCCCAATCATGGAGAGTCAAAACTAAGATTAAGAAACTTCAAAACAGTTTGTATAGCTAATATTAAACCAATAAATTATAGAAAAAAGTGATAAAAAAGGCATATGCCCTTGGAGAAGGTTAAACATATGGCACAACCATTTTCTTATAAAGAAGGCCATACTAGAAATTAGTTCTTGGCAATAGAAGGGAATGAAAGTGTAGTTGCATTGAGGAATAAACTTGGAACCATGAAAATAAAACCAAGAAAGGTATATTGTGGTATATTTAGGAATGGGATAACCATGAGTTATGACTATCCTCTATTATATATTTTAGTTATTGGAGGAAGTCGTGATAAGTGTGAATTACAATGTGATGGATTCTAAATCGATGATGATGCAGTAAGATAATTAATTATGAATGAGGCTCATGTGATGGACACAAAACTACTATACCTATCAACACAGGGTGGCCAACCACCACAACCTATCCCCCATACACAATAAGAGCATCAAACACAAAATTTCACACAAAGATAACTCGCAAGGGGTAATAAGGGAGGATACCAAGGAGGTTACCATAAAAGAGGTAGTAGGGTTAAGGGGTTAGAAGAAAATAAAATACATCATGAAAAATACATCATGTGAATCTTCATATGATAAGGTTGAATTTCTCAATTAGTTTTGAAAAATCTTGGAATTTTTCTTCTACTGTTCTAATGAAGAGATATTAGCCTTCTTACTCAAACTCTTTATGTCAAAACTTCAAAGTGAATGTGAATTATATATTCATAGCTAAAAAGCTTATATTGTGTGTGATTGTATACCCATTTCACAGCTACTTATATGACTGGACTTTACTTTATCTACAGCGTGGTAGGAGGAACTCTCATTATTTCAGGGCTTTATATTGTACTGTGGGGCAAAGCAAAGGATCAAAAGGAGTCAGAGCCAAGAAAAAAGGAGGAACCCATAAATGAATCCAACGGTAACAATGGTAATTGTTCAGTACTCTCCAAATGGAAGACGCCATCTAAATAACCTTTGGAAGAGCTGAGCTTGTTATGACTGTTTGTTCAAAGATCGAATAGTCAAAAAAAGGAGTTGTCTTATTCTTTGTCTTATTGCTATGGACAGGAGATACCATTTTTCAATGCTCAGCATGTGAATTTTTTTAGGGTTTTATATAAAATTTATATAGTTGTGTACGAATTTTAGGTTGAATTTTTTTAGATGAAAGTAGAGGATTGAGGGGTATTCGTTTTATCAAAATTGTGTGGGTCAAACATATGATATTTAAAAATATGACCTTCTTAGTAAAAGACTAAAGATTGACACACATGTGAAATGTTTTTAATGATTTTAGTCTTAAAATACTGTTAAATTTTGGGGCAACACTTGCACGTTGATTTCCAAAAGAATTTATAGATGTCATTGTAAAGAAATATGTTATAGATCAATTTTTTTCCTTAAAAAATATTTAAAATATTTCAGACTTAGATATAAATTAAAAGTAATGAAATCCTAGTATGTGTAAAAAATTATATATTTTGATGTAATGATTAGTGTAAAATTTGGTAAAAAATTAAAATATAATTTATCCCATATACATACATTTCTATAGACTTCTCTCAATCTCTAGTTTATTTGTTCTTTATTTTGAGTGAAATTTTCAATTATGGAACTTATATGAGTTAGATTTGTGGGCATGAAAAGGAACCTTAAACTTTTGAATTCAAATTTAAATTATAGGTCAAAACTTACTCCCTCCAACTAGTTGTTATGTGTCAACTTGAGCATAAAATTTGTTAACTTGTGTGTTAAGGTGTTGTATTCTAGGACAAATCCTAATTCATTTTCATCATTGAAGAGACTCAAAGAGAGCAATTGAGATACATTCATAGCAATATAGAGAATCAACATTGCATCATTAACTCAATTAACATATCAAGGATCATTACATTTTTTTTGTTGTCTTTGATCATTTGTACCAAATTGTTGACTTGATAATAAGAGTTTGACTAAAGGAGAAAATTCTTTGCCTAGAAAATCCATAAAGGTCCCAGACATCAAGGCAAACACATTCTTGACATAAAATTTAACAAAATTCATGGATGTGTACAGAGTTTAAATCTACATGTAAGGTTTAGAACCACAAGTATGTAGATTAATTTTGTAGGCACAAAAGTGAACTAGAACATAAGACAAAATTCAATGAAATAGAGGTATTATTTTCATAACTTTTAGAGCATTGGCAAATTAATTGATAAATTTGGTGACATTTATCACAAGGAATTTTTATCAAATACAAAGTTGAGTATCATTAGTGTTATTTATATAAATTTAAGCATGTATTTAAATGGTATCAATTTCAACTTAATGATTTAGGGCTCTATATATTTTATTGTTTTTATTAAGGTAAGTAGGGATTTTGAAAGTGTCTACACCCTTGTAAAAATTTTTAGAAAAGATAGAAATTAACCACTAAAGGACAACAAGGAATCTAAACAAGAAATTACACACAAAAAATTGAGACAATATATAACCTAACAACCTACCCACCCAAAGTCATGGTGGTTTGAAGCCAAATCATATTGATGATTTTTGCTTAATCATAATACAAGGATCCAACTATCCTAAAATTCTTTTTTGGAACAAGAGAGATTTGTAAGATCACCAAAAGAACCTTTATCCAATCCTGGAACCTTTAAATAGAAATCCATCACTATAGTCTATAGGAGCTTTCCCCCTATTTTCATCCTTATGCATATCCTCAAAGGAAATAGTATACTCCTTATTAGTAGCAAACTTAAGTTCCTCTTTCCTCCAAATGAGATGGCATTTCTTGATGCTTGAACAACTAGTCATGGCATGGCCCACTTTACAACAACATTGAAAAATTACTGAAGAGTCTTTGAATTCAATTTGTCGTACCCAAACTCCAATTTTGGAAGATAAAGTGATTTGAGTAGGGACCTTATTTTTTCACAAGCAAATAAAATATAGAAAACAATAAATGCTTCTTGAATTTAGTGACCTTATCAACAATAAATTATTGCCTAAAAGTATTTGTAATAAGCATGAAAACCTCTTCATCCCAAACTCCAATGACAACCCCAATAGTCTAACCCAAACAAGGAACTTTGATGGAGTCATCACTCAAAGGGTTAAACCCCAGAGACCAATTTTTTATACAAAGACCATTTGACCCCATAAACCAATGACCTTCTTGAAGAACTCTAGAGCAATCTTTAGGAAAGGAAAAGGGAAATAAGAAAAAATATTCACAATAGAGACAACCTCTATCTCGCCTCTTAGTTTCTAAATCCGAAGCACCCACTTCTAATAGCATCAATGTTGGGATGATTATTGTAAAATCTCCCAACCAAAGAGTTTTAAAATTGAGCAATTAACTTAACCATAAGGGAATCAGGAACAAAAAATATCTTCCCCTCGGGTTCATGGATTGGATAGGAAAAGCATCAACAAACCCATTCCCTGGCACACTCTCCTCAATAGTAGCCCTTGAGACTTCACCCACACTATCACTCACAATAATCGTAGGACCAAAAATATCCTTTGAAACTCCTAGAGCCCAAATAGGAGCAACAACAAGGGATAAAATATCCACACTAGGAACATCAAACACACTCTCCTCAACAGTAGCCATTGAACATTCACCCACACTATCACTCACAACAATCACATGACCAACAACATCCTCTGAAACCCCCAAATCTTGAACAAGAGCAATATCAAGGGATGAAATCTCCACACCAAGCATAGAAGGAACACTCTCCTCAATAATAGACTTTGAGTATTCACCCATGCTATCAATCACAATAGTCACAAGACAAACAATCACAAGACCAACAACATTATCTAAAACCCCCAAATCTTGAACAATAGTAGTAGTAAATCTAGGGGTAGGAAGCACACCATTCTCAATAGAAGATACTAGCACACTCACCATAGCAACAAATCTAGAGCATTCACCCACACTATTTACACCAGCCTTAACATTGGCATAACCAATCTGTAATCAAGGACCAACAACAATCTTTGAATTGTAAGACCTAATCTCACCATGAACCTTATAAACCTCCAAAGCTCAAATAGGAGCAATATGATGCCTCCACATTGATCATAATAGGATAAGGGAAGAAAAAAAAACCCTTCTTGATGGCATGGCCAAGGTCATCAAGCCCTCAACTAGACACAAAAACAAAAGAAGTATGTGCCAAAGAAATATTTCTATGTGCCTCCCTCCACACATAAAGGAGAGAAACATCCTCCTCATCTGAACTAGAATTGTACCTCTAAGCCTCTAAACATGGCATCAAAAAATAATCCATGTCTTCATTTGCTAACAATCAACACCATTCCCCTTCATCTGAACCAAACCACTTCCCCTTGTGCTTCTTTCACTCCATCCATTTCTGCACCCACCCTTACAGGTGTTGTTGCTCCCTTGCTCCATGTTGTAGTCCAGAATATGTTAATCAAAGTATCTAAAATAGATTAAAATTTATATTGCAAGCATGACCCCAGAAGAGGGAAGGAAAATATATATTTTATTGTTTAATTAATTATTTCACCCTAGTTTATTTATGCAAATGTGATATATAAACTTACAAAATATTCTAACAAAATACAAGAAAAAAATAAAAAAATAACTAATAGGTCATCATCTCATCAAGTACATGTGCAACTACATTTAAAGGATGAGAATATAGATCACCCCATCGGTAAGCAACAACCCACTTAACTATTTTTCCAAAGGTTTTCATCATTAACCACCCACCCATCTTGGTATTCCTAGATAGAAAGTAACAAAATCACCACCAAACTAGGAGGTTATGGCATAATAGTTGTGGTATTTTCACTGACCTAAGAAAGATAAGGTCAGTTAAATGCTATAATAGTATTTTCATATGAAAAATGAGCCTAGCCCATCCACTAAGAACAATGAGACAAGAAGCAACTAAAATTGTGTGAATGACTCCATCTAGTAGTGCATGGTAATAGCCCCTAAGGTGGATAGTTTGGATGAAATTTTTGTATAGTGCAAAATGTATTCACCTAGTAGTTGAACAAATCCTAGAGGCATTCAAATTCCAAGGCTATTTTCTTAGTTCCTACAGCTTGATTGGAAATTAAGTAGAGGTGAGATATATGAACTTTCTCATTAGGAGACAATGAAACATAAACAACTTCTAAATTAAAAATAACATTATTTATTTATTTCTATAGTTGAAAAAGAACATAAGATTTAAAAAATTTCATAAGTTAGCAATATAAGATGAAAAAGGGACCATATTCTTAAATAAAACATTTTTAATCATGTGTTGGTGTGGATGCATTTCCCTTAAGGTTGATGTTCTCTTGATCAATTAGATCTTGGATGTAATTTATCAAGTGTAGATAAGTGAGATTTTTTAGAATTTATGATGCCTTATAAATCTTATATTTTATAGATCTTATGGATCAAAAGAAAGAGGTGGATTTCCTTTGCTTATCCTCTTGCTTGGATTGAATTATGGGAATGGAAATGCTAGAGGTATGTTGGTGACCTCAACATGTTCATGCTTGCAAGGGGTACAACTTAAATCCTCAAATTCATGTTTATAATTAGTCGATAGGCTATTCTATGTGGGGGAACCCCACCGGCATTTCCTACAGTGAGATGCTGGCGGGAACCCACGAACTATTTCGGGAACTCCATAATTAGCCGATAGGCTATTTACGTCAGTCTGACGCCGCCGGTATTCATGACAAAGTTTACGGCAAAGTTTCCTTGTAATTGGGGGAACTGCGGGCGAAACTTCGACGGCGGGGCAGGGGCTCACAGCCGTGAAACATGAGCTTCTGGACCAGGACTTCGTCTTTAGGCCAGAGCTCCCCTGACCCATACTCCGTGTATTGGCCAAAGTCCTCTCTCAACAGCGCACACGCCTGCCCTACTGAGACATAAATGGTGTCCGACCCGAAGCTCAGATTGTGCCCTAAAGGAAGCTTCTTGGGTGACATGAATTCCCTCAGCTCCCCTGTTAGGGCTCGACCTCCTCCCCACTGTTCTTCCCCATTGGCATTAGGGTTTGAATCTTGAACAGAGGTTCTGAGAAACTGGGTGAGCTGCTCGATCTGGGCTGTTAGTTCTTCGGGGAGTTGCTTTGATAAGTGTAGCTCCCGCCGGGTCTGGCTAAGATTGGCTATTAGCTCGATTGCCCCAACTGAGCTGTGGGAGGGGTCGTGGAGGTACTGCAAAGAGACCCAATGGAATGGACAGCAGAAAAGAAACACAGAGGCCAGATTTGTGCACAGAATGAGCAAAATGATGTGCAACTTCCACAAGGCTCTGCCAGAGTCCCCTGCCTTTCGTTTTGCATTCCCATCCAAAGACATCTCAAACAATGGGGGGCTGGCCTTGTACAGCCCTTGAAAGCCTGCGCTCCTGTTCTATTTACAGTAGGAAACTCTGTCTCTGATTTCTACCGGTTACTGGTTTGGTTTTTGAGGCATTCCATCCCGCCATTTTAATTCATAATCTAATGCCAAATAAACCAGGTTGCAATATCTTACCATTGGAAGGAAGGATTCCCTGAGATTAGACGGGGACTGAAGTAGCTGATGGCACAGATGGAAAGAGGATGTGTATGTAGAGCAGCGAGAGAAATACCGTGGAAGTTTGCAACAAGCTGTAAGCCAGAGCACATCCAAAAATCTGCTATTATGCAAGTGATTTTGCGCTCTTGGTCATTGTTGATCTTCTGGATGAGGCTGAGAATAACAGAAGGCCCATACTCTCATCTAGCGATTCTGAAAATTTTATAACTTCGTCCCAACCATCCTCTGGCTGCGTCCCCATAGGAACAGAGATCATTCGGATCATATCGTAGTTGTGCAGAGAGTGGTTCTTGTTGGCTTCCAATATGCGCTGTAGGGTATCATCAGTGTTGAGGAATATGATGAGAAATCCCTCAGAGATGAGTTTCCAAAAGAGTTGCATCATGGGATTAATGTGGCCTTGTACAAGCACAGGAATCAGAAGCTCATGGGGTGCGTGCTATCACTCATTTTTTCTCTGTGTAAACAAAGATACCGAAAAATTCCCAGTGAGCAATCTAAACTCAAAACAAACGACTAAGAATAGCCCCAGTTCTTCTTCCAGGGCTTCCTGAATTATCTTAAGCAGTCAGCTGAGATTGGGCTTTAAGCGTAAGTTGTTAAAGAATAAAGATAGATGTTTTTTGAAGTTTGAAGGATCTTTGTTATAATATTTTGTACATTTATTTTGTTGTATTCTCGAAAATTAAAAAAATGCTTCTTACTATATTTATTTTGTTGTATTCTCAAAAAGTCAATAAGCTTGGAACCCAAGAATTTTTGTTAAAAAAAGAGAATGAACAAGATTTATATGGGAGCACTTATAAAGTAAATATGAGTTCCAGATTTAGTTCTATGATTCCATGCAACCCGCCACTTTGATGAGATGCACCGGGTCGGTAATCATAGGAATAAGATCATTAGAAAATTATATCTGAGATATAGGAACCATAGAGTAAATTTGATTGACCATTTTAAATCTCATTTCTAAGTTATTTTCCCTTGTGGAAATCAAGAGAAATATTAATCAATATGGTTATTCAATTGTTGGTAACTGTAAGTAAGTGAGTAATTTCTAGATGTTGAAACAATTGTGCTCCAATCTTTTTTATTTAGTCAAGTTAATGGATATAAGCATATTTATGTCTTAAGTATTTATTTCTTTCTTTCATATTTCTATACTTTGGCAAATACTTCTGACAAGGTCTTTGACAAAAAGCCAAATGGGAGAGCCTTTATATCACCTCAATCCAACTTCTTTAAGGGATTTAAAAATAAATTAAAGCTACAAGGATTACATTTCTATAATAAACTTGTGAGATATATATATATATATATATATATATATATATATATATATATATATATATATATATTTGATTTCATTAGCAACAGTTATACAATTAACTTTCATTCATTTTCTCAACATTTTCACACCATAACAATAACTCAAATGGTAACCACGTTAAACAATGAGACACTCTGAAGAATGATGAGTGTGGCATATACATAACTATCAATTAAAAGAGATCATACTTGGGCTTTAAATTAAATGGATAAGGATAAATAATTACCTCGGAAAGTATTCTTAATAAATTCATCTTCCTTCACCTTATGAGAATTTACGTCGAGTTTATCAAAGGTTTCACTTGCTTTCCTAATAAAGCCTTTTGGTTACAATATACAACTTAATTCCTCTAATTAGGATCATATGATGAAAGTGAGTAATACATTTGTTGAAAATTATTAACAATATTTATATCACATAAAAAAAGAATAGTTTAGTTTATTTGATAAAACCTAAACTGAATCACTAAGGAATTATCTTATGCTCCATATTTATAGACTCCTTACAAGCATGTGTCTTAAAAACATTTATTTTTAGGAATGCATTTCGTGTAACACCCATAATTTTGTATGCAATGGGGTGTCTATTATTAGAGTTGGATTTAAGACTATGTGTTAGGGGATGCATAGGTTGTGCTCCTTCTAATTTAGAGAGACTATTCCACAGTTAACCCATCTTCTATTTCAAAATTTCTCACACATTTTTCATAAGAATAGAACCTAGGTAATTCACACAAGGTAACCCATCTCACATTGCACTGCATTTTCATGTTCTTCTCGAGAATTGAAACAAGGCCTTTAGAATTGGAGTTGGGAAGACTTCCAAAAAGTGAAACCCACATTACGACTAAATTACATTGCTTAATTTCTTACATCCCCAGAAAATACCTTTGTAGCTACATTGCTCATTTTTTTCAGGAGATACCTGTCTTAAAGACAATACTTGATGAATTCAAACGGCGTCTCGTTTGGAAAACTCTTCCTCTTTGCTACTATCTTCATACCCCACGAGATTTTCCTACCATGAAAGAAATATAAATATATCATATTTATATTTATAAAAAATTGTGGGGAACTAAATCTATACACCTACAAAACTAGACGAAATCTAGACAACTACAAAACCAAAAATGTGCATATACATGCAGCAACTACCACAAGCACCACCATAATAAACCAAATCCATTGTAAAATTAGTAGCAAACTTTAAGAAAATCCTGCACTTATGAGGGTTAAATAGCACAAAAATGACTAATTATTTCTTGCTCCCCAAGATGAGCTCTTCCTATACTTGGTCACCTCAATGATAGAGCTTTGTGTCCTTCATGCTTTATGCATTTTAGTAGAAAGGCCATCATTTTGTAGGGCCCAGTTATAGTATGTACTTTGTGAAACTGTGGGTTTATGAAGTGTCAGATCTTTTTCCTCAATCTATTAAATAAAAAGTGAAGATGTATTTATATTTTTCCTCAAGAGATTTGTTATCTTTCATGTGTCATAAAATAGTATTTGTATTATAAAAATACTTTCCTACAACATGCATTTTTCCATTTTGTTACATTCGGTTACAAGGTATATCATTAACCAACAACAATTGTACTTAATCCAATCGACCTTTCAAGTTACATGTCTTCTTTTATTGTACAAAAAATATTATGTTGTGAAACCATTTAGCATAGCATGCCAATTTAAATAAAGTTCCATTTGTTCATTTTCAAATCTTCACGCACACCATCATCAATTGACTTTTGCTATAAATAGTTAGTCTTAAGAAAAGCAATTTACATTTTTTTGCGATTTTTACCCCTTCCCTTCAATATATTGTCAGTTTACAATAATACAATAGAGTTCAAAAGCACATACTTTCATGTTAAAGCTAGCAATGACATGGAAGACAAAAATGTGATTAAAAAAAGGTAGTCTTACATTCAATAATGTGCACATTCATGAACATCATCAATTTCTAATCAATGTAAATCATGCAAATCATGGAAGATATAATTAATCATGGTAGTTGGAATTTATTCAACAGTCGAATAGACATGTCCATGCTACCACATTCCACCATCCCTACATTAGATGCCCTATATACATATATAATTATTGTTCATTAGACAAATAGAAGTATGTTTAGGCCCTCAAATTGAATTCCTCACTAAAATGTAAATATCATAAATAATATATTAATATTACATATATTCATTTATATTACATTATTTATATATTGTATACTATAATATATCAATATGTTACATAATATATAAATGATATAATTTATAATAAATAGTATATTATTTTTATATTAAATATAACACATAATATAAAATAAATATATTATAGCATCTCGGTGTTTATGATTATACTTACCTTTAAGGTGTGCCATAAGGGCTAATCATTATGATATAGTTCAAGGACTTTACAAAAGGATGTGAAATTGAGGGAAATATCTTCCTGATTCAATGATTCATACTTTGCTTATTGCTAATTTTAGGAAGGATATGAATTATTCCTCCAAAAATTATAAATCCAACTAGAATAAGATAGTGGAGTAAAAAATTGGCTTAAAAAGTGGACTGCAAAGATTTTGTTCAGTGGAAATGGATGTGCTTTGGAAGACCCAGTAAAACCGTGCTTTCAATGGGGAAAAACTAGAATCAACATCTCAAAATTGAACAAAACAGAAGATCCAATGATGTTGATAAATAAGTGTTAGATAATGTTCTTGATCCAATTCCTAAACAACACAGTGTTTGAAATTTGAGTTCTAGACATTCAAGGAAACATAGCACCGTATGTTCTTTGAGATGCTTATCAATTGGTCTTTTTTATTTTAAATTTGAAGCTATTGGGTGGACTTTGGAATTGTGAAGTCCAAGATGAATGATCAAAATGCACAAATATATGTATCAAAAAACAAAAAACAAACAAAGAAAATAAAACAAAACCAAAATTTTTAACCAATTGACCTTCCATGCCTCTTCGGCATACCCATTGCGCACAAAGGTGTGATTGCTCATAATGTTCTAAGCCTATCGGCGTATGTATTGCACCTGATTGGGGTGCAAGTGCTAGTTATGATTTCTTTCTAATAGAACTTGGATATCATCCTTTGTAGCTATGTTTGGTTGGTTGGATTGATTTTATTTATTAGATTGATTGAATTTTAGATTAGGCTTTCAAGGTTTACGTGATTGAGGACTTATGTAAGGGGATAAGGTTTCCAATTTTTTATTTGAGGTTTGTAGTTGGTGAAGCACATCTTAATTTTGGATCTATTTTTGCCATGAGGTAACTATTTATTCTAGAATGATTAATTTTTAGTGATGGTTAACACATGGGATGTGTGGATCAGAAACTCCATTGGTGGATGAGTTAGGAACTACATGGGTTGATAGATTAAGGTTAGGATTGGTATGAGTAGTATGTCTAATAGATGATGGAATATAGATTTTTATTCATTGTTGGAGGGATTAGGATTAAAAGAGGGTGAGGGATGTTTTGATAAATTGTGATTTATACATGATTAGATGGAGGATTTGATGGTTTAGTATTTATATAGGTTGAGGGATGGTTTGATGGATTAATATTAGTATTAATATGGATTGATAGATTATTTTTTATGGATGGATCAAAGGGTAAAGATTTGAAGAATGAGGATTATCCATGCATATTTTTTCTTTTGGAAGGTTTCTCCTATGTAAATATTTAGGGTCATAGTTTGAGGGAAGCTTGACTTTTGTACTTATGGGATATCTAACCATGGAATTTTTATTTTGTAGTACAGGATATGATCTAATGGGTTGTTTCTATTTTCATTAATATGACCAATAGATATTTGATTTAGGCTTGAGAGATAGCTATTGCTAGGTTTTGTTTGGAATAAAGGATCTTGATTATTCATAATTGGGTGATTAAGGCTTATGGAAAGCTTGATTGAGATAATGAAATCAACAAATTCATTAACATATTCATATTGATCCATAAGACTATCATAATCATGATATTAATCCTAATTTAGAAGGCTATCATCATCATCATCATCAAAGTCAAATGGATTCATGTATTGGTCAAAAAATGGATCATAATTTTGTGCTTTGATTAGGTTGGATTTATAAAGATTTGACCTAATTTTTTACACGGTTTAGCATAAGAAAGATGAAAATGAAGACACAAGAATGCCATAGCTATTTAAGTAGGAGTGTTTCGTTTTGTAGGCCCACAAACATACTTCACCCTAGTTGTAAATAATATGACCTATTGATCTCAAGATGCTAACCACCTTTGATCCTCAAGGTCACACTAGGGCACAAGAGGTGAGCATACATAGCCTACTATTCTATTTTTGGAAGTACAATTTGAGTAAATTCCTGGGGCTAACCACTTATTAGTTTACTATAAACACCAAATGGTCAAAGTGTTTATTATGCTAGGTTCATACAATGTTTTCTAGGGGATTTCCTCATTATACTTGAAGGTATGTTAGAATTGAATCCATAAAATGAGGTTTATGTATAATGGCCTAGTATGAGATGGTATCCCACTCTCCTCCTTCACTAGCAAGCTATAAATTTTGATGCAATCTTAACATGAATAAAAAATGTACCCCTAAGGGAGATTCTTTTGGTTCTCTCCCTAATTTATATATCCCAAGTTAAACATCATGGATTCAACTCACTAGGCGATAAAATCCAAGCTAGGCTCACTAAAAAGAAACTAAAATAAAAGGACTAGTCATTTTTATTTCCAAGGTTGCCTTGCACTATGAGGAAAGAGCATAAATGAGATAGCATTTTGAATGAAAATAAAAAAGTAACAAAAGGGATGCTTATGACACTCAAGATCAGCTTGTAATGTGAGAGAAGAGAATCCTCACATTTAAGCCACACAAACATAGAAAATAAGTTCTTTGAACTTAAATGAAATGCAAAGTGTGAAGAAAAATAAGTACAAGGAGAGTTTATTACCAAATTCACCTTGCAATGTGAGGGAAAAACATACACATTATTGAAATATGCACAACTAACAATCAAGTTAATTTATTTTTTAAAAATTAGAAGAAAATAAAGAATGGACCTCGAAGTTATGTCTTGGTCAAAGAAATTTACAACAAACATTAGTATTTTGGAAAATGGTCTTCAAGCACATGAGCATTCAATGAGAGGTTAGAAAATAACACAAAAATATCAAAGAGACCCATAATAAAATGCTTAATTAGGTGTGGGTGCACCATTATGCATAGTGTATATTCCATTGAAAGTGTGCATACACTATTACATAGAGAGCCTACTTTGGTAATTTATAAATCAAAATTATAGAATGAAAATGTGCTAAATAGATTACAAAATCAATAAAAATATAGATATGACAAATTAAAAGAAAAAATATAAAATAGACAATGCACGATATTAAAGGCACATGTGCCACTAGTTAGTGCACCTTCGACACTATGTTTGTAGGTGTGATATAAGGTCATGCATCTATGATGATTTTTTTTAGAGAATATTAAGTGCACATGTACTACACTAGGTGCACATGTGCCATCAAGTAGTGGAATTGCATAATTTTGTAGAGTACCTACACTACTAGCCAAGATTTTGGGTTTCAGGTTTATTTGATTGTAGATGTGATGGAAAAAATTATAGATGTGTCAAAGTTTAGATCAAAAGCATTGTGGCATGGTGTGCCTATGTCAAACTAGGGAAATGATAAAAAATAAGAAAAATTAAAAAAAATCTTTAAACAAACTAAGAAAGGATAAAATTATCTATTGGGATGTGGTACTCTCATGCATTCTAGAATGCATACACTAAAATATAGAGGAAATCAATAGGAAATAATGCATAAAATAAGAATCCTACTCTATACCTATATACACTTCTAATAAAGAAAAGGTATGTGAAAAAAAGATAAAAGGGAAAAAAATTACCATGTAAAACTTGACAAATTTTTGGGCTAAAGATGATTAGTTGATTATTGTCCAACAATCTAACATTGTTGAATATAATTTTTCTTCTTGAAAATGGCTTGCGGATTGGTCAATTTATAAATTTTGGATAGGAGTGATGGATGGATGAAATTAGAACTTGTGTAGTGGAAGAGTGGGGTTGATTCATATGAAAGGGATAATAAGATGTTGACAAGAGGTATCATGTGATATGTGCACATGATTGGGTAAAAAATTTATAAGAAATAGAGGGTGGAGATTTTCTTAAATGTTGATAGAAGGTGAGGATTGAAAAGGGTATTTTTGGAGCCTTGTGCACTAGGATTCACGTGCAATATTGACTTTTCTTATTTTAAATAAAATAGTGGAGCAATGTGCAAGTGATTAAATAGTTTACTTAAGCTTGATTTGTTTATTCAACTAATGACTCGGGGGATTTTAGAGGAATTAAATAAATAGTGTATTTATTTAATATATGGGATAATGTTGGGGGAAATTATTAGTTTAATTAAATAAATTATTTATTCAAATAAGATAAAAAAATTAGGGAAAAGGATAAACTAGTTAAATTAATTAAATAAATAAAAGTATATTTAATTAATGTTAGGAAAAAGGTTGGATTTATTAACTAAATAATCATGGTTTATTTTATTAATATTAGAAGAATAATTTGATATATTGATGTCAAAAATAGATGTTTGGGATGAATCTAGTGTGGTGGTTCAATAGAAGTATGGGTATACATTTTAGGTGTCTATAGTTGTCAACTAGAATTCCCTATTTCATGGATCTTCTCAAGGTAGAAATATGGGACTTTTCCTATTCTCCTGCATGCCCATCCTACTTAGAATTCTCATCTAAAATCTCTTCTTTCTTTTGATCCTCTAATCCATCATCTTGTTCTTTAACATATACATCTTCCTTGTTTTCAACCTTGGTCTAAAAATGCATTATTTTCTTTCTTTCGTTTTCTTTTTCCTATATAGGATCTAAAAATGATCTAAGCTTCATAAAAATCATATCTCTAGAATTGATTTTTTTTTGAGTTAGCAAATTCCAAAGGTTATACCCTTTTGCATTCTCATAATAACCAACAAACATGCATTTATTTACTTTTAGATCTAGTTCAAATCACTTTTCCTTAAGCACATGAACATAAGCCTTACAACCAAATACCCTCAAAGGTGAAACATGAGATTTCTTACATGTCCATATTTCATAAGTATTTTTATCAGTAAGATTAGAAAATGGAGATCTATTAACCAAATAACAAGTAGTACTTATAGCCTCTATCGAAAAGCACCAACCTAACTATGTACTAATTAACATACTTTTGGCTCTTTCTAGCAAGGTTCAATGTATGCTCTCTACTACCCTGTTCTACTAATGTGTATATGGTGTATTCTTCAATTAAAAAATATATACATATTTACAAAACTCATCAAATTCCTTAGAATAGCATTTGCCCCCATTTTCATATCTCAACACCCTTAATTTATAATCTATTTACTTTTCAAAGAGGGTTTAAATTCTTTAAACTTAGTGAAAACTTTAAATTTAAAATGCATAAAATAAATATAGGTGTATATACAAGAATCATCAATGAATGTAATTAAATAATGATGTTTACCCATAGATTTAACATCCATTAGATGAAACATGTTCAAATAAATAGTCTCTAACAATATCTTAGCTTTGTAATTGCTCGGGGAAAAAGATGTTCTATTTTGTTTGTCAAGCACACAATGTTCATAAAAGTCAAAATGTGCATCATCATAATAAAAATATTCAACTAATTTTTTATTAATTAGGGTCTTAAACCTTTTTTCACCAATGTGACCCAAACATTGGTACCACAACATACATAGATATTTTTGGTTTTATTTAGATTTACATAGTTAGAAAAAGTAGAGGCATTTAGCCTAACAAATAGTTAACATAGAATCCTATAGCAACCACAAAGCTCCCTTTTACCAACCTATAATTAGTCTTATCAAATATCACATGCATCCCTAAATCATTCAACGTGTAAATAGAAATCAAAATTCTAGCAAGTCCAAGAAAATGTAAAACACTAGTAAGCTTTTTCACCCTCTCATCACTAAAACACAATTATACCTTCCCATGGCCAAGAATTTGACGTGAACTATTGTCACCTAAATATAATTTTCCTCCATAACATACATGGTAGGAAGAGAATAATTCTTTGTGAGAAATCATATGATATAAGCAACTCAAGTTGATCAACCATGATTCATTACAAATAGTATTAGCATAATTAAATAAGGCTTCGTCACCTTTACATGAGGATTTTCCTGTGGATTCATAGGTATTCTTCTTGTTTTTTCACTACTTCTTCATATTCCTCTATTTATCACAATTCCAACACTTCACTCTACTCGTCATTAGGGTCTTAAAATGACCATGAGATTTTGATCTCTTTGTAAAATTTTACGTATTCCCTTTTGAGCCACTTTTA
This sequence comes from Sequoia sempervirens, assembly GCA_007258455.2. Classification (NCBI taxonomy): domain Eukaryota; kingdom Viridiplantae; phylum Streptophyta; class Pinopsida; order Cupressales; family Cupressaceae; genus Sequoia; species Sequoia sempervirens. The sequence goes on from VDFB02376921.1 coordinate 59,254, forward strand.
TCCTTAGGCCTTCCCAAAAAATGTAATGTACCCTTTGAGTTCTCAACCATGGTTTTATTTCTCATTTATTTTATCAACAATGACTTTAGATCTATCATCTAATCACTTAGAGTAAGGATTAGATGTTCCACAATTTAGGTAAAAAAAAGTAATAGTATATACACTTATCCTCCTCATCTAATTTGGTATCAATGAATCCTAACTAAATCAAAATTAAATTAAATATTTTTATTGTTCTACAATAAATTTTCTATAGAGGCCTACAAACGTTTAGGAAACTTGGTGTCAAACACACAATTCAGAGGGGGTCGTACTGAACAGTTCACTAAACCCTTAAAAGATCTTCACTTAATTTATCAACTAGGGATAACGTAAACTTTTGATGATGTTGGCATTGTATGTGATTTCAAAGACTCTTCACTACCTATATCATCCTAGCATAGGTGTTTACACATACTAGAAATCCAAAATTGCATAACAGTGAAAAGAAGAAATGTTGAAGCTATTGCTATGAGTACTTGTAGCTAAAGACTATGACTAGTTCACTATCAAGAAATGAATTCTACATTTAACCAACACTTGCTAACTAAACTAAATTGGCTAACTCCGGAGAACAATACATGGAACAATTAAAGAATGAGTATTGGACAAGATCTTTTTCACATTCATCACATGTAGAATCTGATTAAGATAAACATAATTATGAAACTCACTATTGTAATAGAAATAAATGTATAGGAAATAAAGTGGGGAACAATTACCTTGAGTGGCCCTTGCTCAAGTAACTATCTCCACTGAACACATGGAAATAGGGTGCTCCCTTTTGGAAGATGGAACAAGGGGGACTAGCCTCCTATTTTACTATAGTTCATTCAAGGAAACCCTAGAGATCTCAATCTAAGGGTGGAATTAGGGAAAGAGATCTACAATAGGGTGTCCTAGGGATGTGATTAAAGATAAAAGAGGGTTCACCACTAAGTAAGTGCTTAGAAATAAAGATATGTAAATGACATGTGAATCTAACTATGTAACCTAGAATATGAAACTGAAAATCATAATAATGAACTAAGAATGAACAGAGGGGCACCTGGAAAACTTGAGATGCTTGAAACAAGTTCTGGACTCCCGAAATTATGAATTTTGATGCATAATGGGACTAATATGCCAGATTAGATGATTTAGTCCCAATTTAGGGTTTCGAACTGAATTTGGAATTTGTAACTGGTAAACTAGGATCTACAAGAAATGGCTAAAAAGTGGTATACTGGGACCCATATGCCCAAGGTGATGATTTACTCCCAGTGTTAGGGTTTGTCTAAAACTATGGTATCCTCTAGTAATCTTTTGTACCTTCTCTCATGTCTAATCTCTGAGTCTGAAAGCTTGAATTTGAGCCTGTAGGTGACTTTCTGTGATCTTGCAAGAAAGGTGACAACTTTGACAACTTTCTCCAACCTTGCTCTTTAATGGATCTTCAACATAAATCAAACCCTTGAAGTAAAGAATCCAATCTCGTATGAAATTGCTAGCATGAATGTAGATCTTGACTCTTGATTGAATGCTATGGATTTTGACTTGAATGCTTGATTGAATCATAAAACCCTACATCACAAATTTTAGCTCAAAAACACACATGATGCATGATGAATTTGACATGATGCTTGAATCTTGAATAATGCTCCAAAATATTTGATAATCATCTCTTGAATGCTCTTGAATTCTCTCTTGAACACAAATTTTCTATAATTCTTGAACACTTGAAATCTTAGGTGAAATTATGTGAAATAACCTTGTATTTATACTTATTTGTGCCAAAATTCTTGAAATTACAACACTACGAGCCAACATTAGATTTAGGAGAATAAAATCCTGCCAAGAATTTGAATTTAAAATAGGTCTAAGCTAAGTAGGAATCATACACCAGTTGGGGTGTATGAGTCCCAGTAGCCTAGGCTTGGGACACAAATTTCAAGAAATGTTAAGTTTAATACCAAATTCAGGATCAAGCCCTAAAACTTAGGTGGGATCCATATGGGCCCAAGGTGGCATATGAGTCCCATATCACTAAATATAGGACACATAACCCAAAAACACATGAATTATGATTGGTTATTAGATAAGTTTCAGGATTATCCTCAGAAAAATACATTAAATAAGACTTGTGGATGCAAAATAAGGCCAATTAAAGCATAAAAATGCCAAACTAATTAATGAAGCCCTAGATTAGTGTGAAAGTGTAAAAGTACACTTTACAACACCCTAAATAAGGCACAATTAAGTCCATTTAGTTTACAAGGGCCCTAAAATTAATGTGAATTTGTAAAACACATTACAACACTAAATCAAGGTGATATTAGGCTCAATTTTAATATTAATTACTCCCAAATTAAGTGTGAAAAGGGATAAATTTTTCTACGCTACATCCACAAAGTGAACTCAAATCTAACTCCTCAAACTAAATTAACATAACAGTAACTGAAAAGATCTCATTTCATAATTCAAGATAGCACAATCGAAAGAGATTCTTCCAGAATATTTTATTCATAAGATCATGATTGAGAAACAAAGCATTATTTGTATAAAAACAAAAACTAACTGAACAGATCTATCTGCTATATTCTTCATTCCAACTTAACTAATTAACTCAACCATCGAACCATTCATATAGGTACGAGGAAGTCTTATTAGAACAAGGATTCAAAATAGAAATCTAATCATAAATCACCACTCCCTACAAAATAGAGCATGATAAAGTTTGAGTAATCAAAGCACAACTGCAAAGGAAGAAGAATTGAAATAGGACTGTAACTCTTGCTATAACGGTTTTAAAACTAAAATATGAATCATAGAAACAATCACATTAGATTTCCAATTGTAGAAAAATTCTTCTCCTTTAGTGGTTTTATTAAATGATGTGATGATTCACAACAATCCTGACAAGTAGATGCCTTCATTTATGCAACTACTATGTTCTTCTAACTTCCCCTACCTCACTGTTGAAGCTCCCTTTGGTTGTGGGTTGTACCTCCAATTGTTGTGGGCTACATTCTATTGACTTTGGATCCTTAGTTGTAAAGACTTAGTTCACACAACATCTACACAATACTATTTTCCATAATTTAAACACATATATTCATTGTATTTCATACACATCCACATATTAACCATGTAATAACTATCATATCATAATCATATTCCCATAGACTTTAAACTAGGTCCAAGTTTGCATAATGATTATAAAAGATAGTAAAGTTTTAGGGATATATAGGAAATAAGTGTCTAGAGATGTCTAAAGCATGCATTGAAATAACATAAAACTAACTAATGGTAGGACTTATCATTTTCCATCCTTTATTTTTAAATAATATAGTTTCATCTTCAAATAACTTGTATTTAATAGACTCTTAGTTTGGTAGATCTCACCAGTCCTCTTCCATAGCGAATATATAATTACCTTGTTAGAAAAGTTCAATAGGATAGTATTTGTAAGAAATAATTAAATGGTTATGTTGGGAATAGGATGTTATTTAATTGCAATCCTAAACATTATTTCATGTATCTCCTAACTCCTTGGAAAGTGTTCCCTAAACACTAGGATTAGAAAGAGATTAAATTTGAATCAAATGAACATGTAAATTGACATTTGTAATTAATTCTAAATGATAGGAACATGTGGGGATGCCCATGAAGAGCTCCTACAAAATAGGAGCACATGGGGCATCCACATGGAAGGTGGAACTCACCTTGAGTTAAGTTAATTGTTTGGAGTAAAAGATAACACTTCAATAATGCATGTAAAGATCCTAGAAGTTAGGGATTGATGTTTACATGCATGAAGTTCAATTCAGTTTAGTTCAGATCAATTCAGTTCAGTTCAATTCAGTTTAGTTCAGTTTAGTTCAGTTTAGTTTAGTTCAGTTATGGTTCAGTTATCTTTAGTTGCATGTAGTTAGTTTTTGTTGAATGCTAGTTGACTTCAGTTGACTTTTAATGCATGACTAATGACTAGAGTTGCATGATAGATAATAGGTGACACATTCAGTTAAGTGGGTATGATAAATCATGCATGGTATTTGCATGAATGGTGGAGAGATATGTTTCAGTTAACAAAGATTGAATTGGACCCACCTTGGGCACCCAAGTTGGCATCTTGGAGTTAACACTTTTGCATGATAAGATATTTTATAAGGTTGAGTTAAGTGGGCCCATTCTTGGGCACCAACTTTGAGGATAAGCTTAGAAGATATCTTCGGAATCAACGTTGAGTTATGACTTCAGTTTGGGATGCCCAAATGGATGAAGGACTTGTTTTGGCATTGTTCTTCATAGTAGAACTCTACTTGCAAAGAATAGCTGTGGGTTTTGTGAGATAAGCATTGTGCTTTGTAATTGTAAACTCTTTGGAGTCTACAAGGCTCATTATTGTCTATATATTGCAGCAAGTTGAAGAGAGTTTATTAGATTTTATTTGCAGGTTGTGAAGAAGAATTATTGAAGGTAAAAGAAGCATCTCAAGCAAAGATTGGAATTATTGTAATCTTATTCTAAGATTAAATAATACATTGATTCTTGGTGGATTTTTTTCTTGAAAGGGTTTCTCCACGGTATATGTTGTGTAACTTCTTTCTTCTGGTCTTATTCTTCTACAATCTTCTTTTTACTTCTATAAATGGTAAAATGAATTAAATAGATAATCATCCACAAAGAAATTGTAACAAAGAAAACTTATTTATATCTACAGTATAATAGTTTTACAAAATATTAAGCTACGTAATAACCTCAATTTTCAGCATTTGGTATCAGAGCTGAGGTTGGGTAGAGTTTGGAATGCATTTCTCTTAAAATTTTGAAGGTTTTTTGGCTGTAGTGGGAGCTTTTACCATTGTGATATTGCTGATTTTGGAAAATAAGTTTGTTACAATGAGTTTTAATTCTCGTTTAGATATTGAAATATTCAATGGATCTAATTATGAGATGTGGAAACTAAAAATGGAGGATCTCCTTGAAGAGAGAGATCAGTGGTTAGTTGTTGGTAATGAGATAAAGTCACCAACAATGATGTCAGATGAGGATTGGGCTAAGGTTGATAAGAAGGAAAGAGGGACCATAAGATTATGTCTTTTTAATGTTGTTCTCTTGAATGTTTCAGAAGAAACTCTTGCATATAAGTTGTGGAAGAGAATAGGTGATATTTATCAAACTAAAAGTCTTACTATTAAGTTGTATCTGAAAAGACAACTATATTCTTTAAAGATGAAAGATGGTGATTGTGTTGCAATTCATTTGATTTTTTTTTAATTTGATTCTAAGTCATTTAGCATCTATAGATGTAAAGATGGAAGATGAAGATAAATGCATATTGTTACTTTGTTCTGTACCAAAATCTTGGGAAAATCTAATTGTTGCTATCAGTGGTAGTGGTGTAGATCTGAAGATGGACAATATAATTCCTACTCTCCTATCATAGGAGATGAGGAGGAAGTCTAAAATGGAAATCCAAGATGCCTTGTTTGTAAAAGGTAGGCCTGAGAAAAAGGAACCTAAGGGAGACAAGGAAGGAAAGGGTAAGTCAAAAGGACAGAGTAAGGTAAAGTGTTGGAACTGTGGTAAACCGAGACATGTGAAGAAGGATTGTGAGAACAAGAAAAAGAGTTTTGATTCTTCTACAGAGGAATCCTCATATGACGGTAATCATGCTTTGATCATTTCATGTAAAATTTTTAGTGATGACTCTTTGCTTGATGTTAAAGAGTGATCTTCATGAGAAGGATGGTAGTCATGATGCCATGTGTAGCTCATACCACAATTCAGTGGGAGTTGTTGGTAGTGACGTGGATGCATCATTGGTAAGGTTATCTTCATGTGATTGGGGATATGGTTTTTTCTTGGTTTAGAGTGGTTGTTATTATGTCATGGTTTACTCTTGATGTGCATTTAGAGTTTGGCATAGTACTTGTTCTCTTGAGACTAGGATGTATATATGTTATGGTGCATGTGATCTCCTTGGAGGAGATGGTTAGATCATGTTGTCATGTTTATGTTCCTTATTCATGATTGGAGCTTTGGCATTGATCTTGTGTAGTTCTCTTATGCATTGGGTACATTAATCATTTGTTTGATTACTTCATGATAGTGCTATGTTGCATTTGGAGTTTGGCATGGATTGGTTGGTTACATGTCCTCATGGATACTTCAAGAAATAGGTGAGGATTGAGTTCTCTTATGGTAAGAGATATATGTTGGAATGATTACTTGTAAGAAAGTCTATTTTCAACAATAAAGACAAAGAAGCCTACACCTTGGTTGGACGTGAGTTCAACACACTCATCAGTTTCACATGCCACCAAAGAGGCAGTTTGGATATAGAGACTTGGGAAAGGTATTGGTTTTAATTGTAAGTAAGTTAAACTTGAATGTGATACTCATAGTGCTATGTGTTTAACCAAAAATCCTATGTATCATGCTTTTACTAAGCATGTTGATGTTCAGTATCACTTTGTGTGAGAAATGGTTGAGAGTGGGAAGGTATTAATTGAGAAAGTTGACACTTTAATTAATACTACAAATTATCTTATGAAACTAGTTCTTATCGATAAGTTCTCTTGGTTTTAATCATTTGCTTGGAGCTTCATGATTATGCAGGTTGCATTTGAAGTTGGCATGGATTGATTAGTTGGTATAGGAAGGTCATTGGCCTTGAGTCCCGTACTTGATTTATAATAATGATTCCTTGTTTAGAATGATTGCAATGTAAATGTCAAGTGGGAGAATGTTGGGAATAGGATGCCATTTAATTGCAAGCCTAAACATTATTTCATGTATCTCCTAACTCCTTGGAAAGTGTTCCACAAACACTAGGATTAGAAAGAGATTAAATTCGATTGAAATGAACATGTAAATTGACATTTGTAATTAATTCTAAATGATAGGAACATGTGGAGATTCCCATGAAGATATCCTATAAAATAGGAGCACATGGGGCACCCACATGGAAGGTGGAACTCACCTTGAGTTAAGTTAACTATTTGGAGTAAAAGATAACACTTCAGTAATGCATGTAAAGATCCTATAAGTTAGGGATTGATGTTTACATGCATGGAGTTTAGTTCAGTTTACTTCAATTCAGTTCAGTTATGGTTCAGTTATCTTCAGTTGCATGTAATTAGTTTCAGTTGAATGCTAGTTGACTTCAGTTGACTTGGAATGCATGACTAATGACTTGAGTTGCATGACAGATAATAAGTGACACATTCAGTTAAGTGGGGATGATCAATCATGCATGGTATTTGCATGAATGGTGGAGAGATATGTTTCAGTTAATAGAGATTGACTTGGACCCACCTTGGGCCCCTAAGTTGGCATCTTGGAGTTAACACTTTTGCATGATGAGATATTTTATAAGGCTAAGTTAAGTGGGCCCATTCTTGGGCACCAACTTTGAGGATAAGCTTAGAAGATATTTTTGGAATCAATGTTGAGTTATGACTTCGGTTTGGGATGCCCAAATGGATGAAGGACTTGTTTTGACATTGTTCTTCACGGTAGAACTCTACTTGAAAAGAATAGGTGCGGGTTTTGTGAGATAAGCATTGTGCTTTGTAATTGTAAACTCTTTGGAGTTTACAAGGCTCATTATTGTCTATATATTGCAGCAAGTTGAAGAGAGTTTATTAGATTTTATTTGCAGGTTGTGAAGAAGAAGTGTTGAAGGAAAAAGAAGCATCTCAAGCAAAGATTGGAATTATTGTAATCTTATTTTGAGATTAAATAATACATTGATTCTTGGTGGAGTTTTTTCCTGAAAGGGTTTCTCCACAGTATATGATGTGTAACTTCTTTCTTCTGGTCTTATTCTTCTACAATCTTCTGTCTACTTCTACAAATGGTAAAATGAATTAAACAGATAATCATCCACAAAGAAATTGTAACAAAGAACACTTATTTATATCTACAGTATAATAGTTTTAAAAATTATTAAGCTGCATAATAACCTCCATTTTCAATAGGTTCCTCATGTATTTTTCTCAAATTTATTCTAATCATAATTGGATACAATATCTATTTGTTCTTTATTGTAATATCTCTCCCCTAACCTCTCTCTTCAAGGAGATCCACCATCTTAGTTTCCACAAGTTGTAACTAGTTCCATTAAGTCTATTAATCTTTGAGCAAGAAGTAGAGGCCATGGTTTCCAATCACAAATTTACAAAATCAATCAAACAAATAATGCCCACCATAGCCAAAAAATCCTTCAGTACTTGAAATGTGTCCCATTCCCTATAGACTCAAGGCTCTAATGCCACATATTTTTACTTCAAAAGAAAACTATTACAAATCTTAATTCTCCAAAGAATATACAAATGCATATTTTTAGTAATTTACAACATTGGATTACCCATAAAGGTGTAATGTGAAAGAATAAATTAAGAAATATAAATAAAAACCCATGATAATAAAATGCACAACACTTGATGTATGTGGAGAATCCCTTTAGGGAAAAGATTCAATATCAAAGAGAGGCTCGAGTATCTATTAATATTCTATAAAAATATGTTATATATGCAACACACTTCTCTCTTTAATCCTTGAACATCATTCTAAAAATGCCTATGAACTTGGAAATAACCATCTACACCACTATCCCAAGGATCTAATATATAAAACAAGGGGTAAATACCATAGGCCAAAAACTATGCATTCATCACCTCCATGTAGATATCTAATGACCCAATCCACTTGGTCAACCTTCCAGAATAAAATGTAACTTATCATACACCACATATGAGTCATAGATCTCATCATAATATTATAATTCCTCCATTAACTCCATGATCTCATTTCTAGTTGCTCCATATGGAAAAATCAATATGTTGTGATGACCCACAATGAGAAAGATATTCTATAAATCCTATGTGACCTTTTGTAATTCTAGTTATTAATGTCATTACAAATACATTTAGGAGAATAAAACACTAATAAATAATTATCCTTGCAAATATAGGGGCTTCCACTTTCATCCTCTCCATGTTCTTTGGAGTACATACTTTAGTTATTGTTTATAATTAAATCAATACTAGAGGATTGTAAGGCGAATCGACCCTATAATCCTAACAAAGGAGTTTCTATAAAGAGGAGAAGGGGAGATAAGAAAATAAGTGTGAATGATATGTGAGAGATATGGAAAAGATAGAATGAGAACAGTGAACATGATAGAATAAAAGAGTGAATGTAGTTTAAGGAAGACTGGAGAAAATAATGATTGAATGCAAAAGTGATATCTTATGATAGAATAAAGAGATTGAATAAATGTGAATATAATAGAGTATGATAAAAGTATGAGAGACATTATATATTATTAAAGGATATGTATATGATCCTATTTTACTATTCACATAAAATTGCACCTTGTTGAATATAGACTCAACATTCTAATGACACAATTGAAATGACCTCAAGGTGTGGGACCTTGCAAGTTGAGGTCAAGTCTTCGAAGAAGGCCAACTTCCTCTTTTGATCAAAGTGCAGATGTGTTGGTCCAACCCAACACATGAAATCCTACCACTACCCTACTCTAACAATTCTCAAGGGAAAAAGGATAAAAGGAATACGTAAAAGGGAAAAGGGAGGTGATACACCAAGATAGAGATGTGTTTCTTCCTACTTCAAACAACACCATGTATCAATGAAATGACCAAAATACTTATTCAGACATGAAGGCAATGAAGATCTACATAAACATGCAAGAGATAATAGTGCTAATGGTTAAATTTTATTAATCATAAGACATAGAAGTAATCTTTATAGTGCCAAAATGCAAAATGCATTGTTTGCTAGAGAAAACCCTAAAGGAACTAGAGGAAGAACCCTTAAAAATGCATATAATTCTTTCCTTTATAGTTTAGGCATAATTGAGATGACTTCAGAGCAAACCTTAACCTAACTAGGGTTAGCAGTTAGCAGAATCAGATTGAGGGAAGAGGAGTTTGCCATCAAATCTCATGCTGAGATAGGCCTAGAAAACCCTAACGTGTACACCATGCCTTTGCATTGAATTTTCTATAAGTGAAAAAAATATAACTCTCTTGAAATCCACTATGAAATCCAATCTGCAACAGAACAAATGTCTCTTCCATATATAAAGAGGTATGGGTGTCACTTTTGCATTGAATATGGCATGGAAATATACGAAGGATAAGATCTACAATGAGAAAATATGATCCTAGTAGCTAAAAATGTTGCTCAGTCATTACTACAAGCACTCTCACAAAATGATGTACTTAGTCAATAGATTTGAATTTGGGTTGTTCAATCCAAGATGGAGGGTCAAGATCAAAGCTCTTTAGCAAGTTTAAAATATGACCGTTGATCTATATAAGATACAAGATCAATGGCCTGCGCACTCTCTCAGGGTAGCACAAAACCTTTTAAAAATGCTTGAAGAGAGAACGCGCTATGAAGATACACCTATCCCTGTCGTGATAAACTTGGTGCTCTTTCATTATGCACCTCATGGATAAAAGTATGCTCCAAAGAAGTGTGTTGCGATCAGATCATGACACGCGTTGACATCATGTGCATCCTGCCTATCATAGTTTCACAGTACACTCTGAAGGGACCTAACGCTGCAATGGAAATCCGACACTTGTCTTCACATCATTCATCTTGGCCTGGTGTATTTCTTTTATGTGCTTGCTTCATAAAAATATGCTCTGGAGAGGGAACACGTTGCAATTAAATGATGACACGTAGCCCCATCCTATAGATACTGCTTGACATATTTCTATTATGTGTTAGGAGTAAGGGAACGCACTACGAAGAGGGTATGTGTTGCACTATGGGTTAGACACGTGTCCTATGGGGATTCGTGAAGATTTAAGACCATAATGCGATACATTTAAATTATTTCAAAGAAAAGGGACCGCTTGGTTGCCTAACACAAGGGGCTGGTTAACACATGAAGCAACAAACCTTAAGTCACAACTTAAGAGGTCAAACAACGAGATATAGGGAGTCAACACAAATTAAAACAAAAGTAACTGCAATGTTTCCTAGAGCTAGGGTTTTGAACAAAACATAGGATTTAAGAAGCCCTACTACATGATTTTCACACTCCTCCCTGCATAATTAAAGGTTTCTTCAAAATTTCAAAATTCTACATAGATGTAAAATTTTGCAAGTACTACCAGGGGGCACAAAGTGACGTTTACATTTGAGGGTGTATGACTGTGTGTATATTCTTTTGATTTATTTTATTATTATAAACATGAATAAGTGATTATTGTCTAATTGCATCACACTAAAGTACAACATCAAACATATTTCAAACCAATATCTAAATGACATTTTATGTCAATATTTCATTTCATTGATAGGACTTTACTTGTTGGTGCTTGGGGAGAATACACATATCATAAAAAAAATGTTATAATATATATAAGAAACAAGGGAAATTTGAAGAATTTGTCAATACAAGACAAAAGAAAATGTCATAGAATGGTGCAATAACACACACTAAGGCCTAGCCCTCATGGGGGGGTTGGCGTTTAGGGGATGGCATAGGAATGGGGATAATCTTTAATAGAGGTGACTATTGAATCAAATCAAGCTTGAAAATCGGGGTTGTATAATAATAGGTTAATAATGATTAATAAACTAACATGGCCAAAGAAAATAAGGAGTTATGAGAATCATTGTTAAAATTGAGAAGTGTTATAAAGAGCGTGTGAGGAGAACCCTAGTTGAGAAAGAAATGGAGAAAGGGAGAAATATGAGACATAAACATGAAAGAGAGGAAAGGTGTTCAAAGAGAATGGAGAAAGGAAATATTTAGGAAGAAGCATTTATGAATATGGAAATCAGACTAGTAGAGCTATGATAGAGTTCCCAAATGAAAATGTTGAATTGATGAGGTCATCTAATGATATAGTGCTTACAAGTGTAGAGGAACTAAAAATGTCAACACACCTAATTAGAATTGTTAAGAAAAATATACAAATTATGGTTAAAAAGTTAAGAGATTATGAAGAATAACATTTGTATGGAAGGGCTTGAATAATTAAGAGGTATTACACTAATGATGGGGAGAGAAAGGCTTAATTATTGGTGAAATTCATACTCTAGAAATTGATAATAGAGAATAATTTTAACAAAATATAATCTACCTTTATGGTGATAGAGATAGTTAAGAAATCTATAATATCAACTTCTCAATCTATGAACTTGATGGATAACATAAACTAATCGAATATTTGTACACAATAAAAACAAACTTATAAAATGCAAACCAAAAAAAGAAAAAGAAAAAGAATGATAAAAAAATTGAATGTTAAATTAACAATTAACAATGACTGAGAAGACTTAATTATTGGTGAAATCCATACTCTAGAAATTGATAATAGAGAATAATTTTAACAAAATATAATATACCTTTATGGTGATAGAGATAGTTAAGAAATTTGTAATATCGACTTCTGAATCTATGAACTTTATGGATAACATAAACTAATTGAATATTTGTACACAATAAAAACAAACTTATAAAAAACAAACCATAAAAAGAAAAAGAAAAAGAATGATAAAAAAATTGAATGTTAAATTAACAATTAACAATGAATTACAAAAGATCACATCCACAACCAAAAAAAATAGATGACCCCAACTAACCAACCATTATTCTTATCATTGAAGAATCGGTGAATTTAAAACAAAACAAAAACAAAAAACAAAAAAGATGATAGATAGGTATGAAAGAAATGGTTTGTTAGATATGTAAAGGAGAATTTGGGTCAACGGTATTTTGATAGGTATGAAAGATATTGGAGAAATGGTCATGTTCACTCACCCATTGATATTTGTTCTTACATGATGTGAATTTCCTTGAAATAATATAATAGATAAAGAAAACAAAAGAAATGAATGATAAATATGTAAGAAAATATTTGTTCAAATATAAAGAAGAATTTGAATAAAAAATATTTTAATAGATATAAAAGACATTGAAAAAATACTCATGACAACTCACCCATTGAAACAATATAATTGTGATAGGTACATATAACTACATCTTTTTGTTCTTTTAATTCTCAACTAACACCATCTAAAGTTTTGGGGACTTTTGGGTCTCAAACAAAACAAACAATACATCCTTTTCATGCAAACTTTAATATTTATTTTGAGTCCATAGGACATAAAAGATCCTTGGGACTTCTCCACTTACGGGCATTCATAAGGGTCACCTCACATCTAATAAAACAAGTCTCTAAAATGTTTTATACTACCACAAACTACCCACAGCATATGACTTCTTTCATTCTCATCTTTCTTATATTTAGTGTCCCAACGATTTTGACCTTAAATGTATTATTATCAATGGATATTGATAATTATTTGAAAATACAACACCATACATTTCAATCACATGATTTTTAAGATTTTTATTTTTGTTTTTTAATTTAATTTCATAATACCATTATAGTTGGTCAATAGTTCTATAATTATTAGAGGAGGTGGAATGTGACATGTCGATAAGATTGAATCTAAGGTGTTTTTGTTATTATGTGGAATGAGACGTGTTTATGTTTCATTGGTGTTTAATTTGAGTTGGGTGAATTTGTAATTATATGCAAGCATTTATACATACATGTATCCAAAACATGTGTCATAAAATTTAAAATAAATTCATCTCTCTTTGCACAAAAAATCTAGCTGATTGTTCATAAAGATTAATATTATTTGCTTTGGTTGTATGCATTATAATATATCTTCATTTATTTGTATTATGATCTAATCATTGGAGTAGGTTGAATGTGGCATATTGATTGAATCAAATATGATATTAAAACATATGGAATGTGACATATTGAAGAGATTGAATCCAAGTTGATTTTGCAGTATGTGGAGTGAGACACATATGCTTTTTATGCTAATTTTAGATGATGGGACTTTGTTAGTGAATGAATGTAATCATGCATGTATATATTTAAAATATGTCATAAAATCTAAAATAAATTTATTTCTCTTTGCACATCATATAACTTTCTAGCTAAGTATCCATAAAGATGATTTTTTTTTGTTTCACCTATGCTAATATTAGAGAAATGGTAATATTATAATCATAAACTAAAGACTTCTATTTTAGGTGATGGAGGCATTTAAAAATAATAAATATTGACATCCTCTAAAAAATATAAAACTAAAACTAAAATGTAAGGCTACATTAGTAAATAATCCTTTCAATTAATAATTAATGGGGTTCATGGTGTCATTAATAATTGCAAAATCTTGTGCTAATTTATTGCTACCTACCATATGCATAAATTTAATACCCTTCATAGATTATAATATGATAAGATTCGTGTAGATAAGGAATTTGAAGATCTCATTAATTTATTTCATCGATAAAACCAATCTATTTGGAAATGGTACTTGAATCAAGAATTGCAAATTTATTTTTTTCCCAATGTTTATCAACATGATGTAAAACATATGAAAAATTAGATAAAGATGCAATACCTATATAATATTGTATGTTGCTACATTAAAACTATAAATTCCAATTCACTTTTTTTCTTTTCAAGACATTGTTTAAAGATTTGTTTTCTTAATGATCAATAACCAATAACATCAACACATAAAAGTGGAGAAACTTCAGTATCATAATAGGATTTTTGTAAGGGAAAACAATAAGTTGAAAGTTAATAATATACTCTACATATCCTTTGTCAATTTAATACTTTATAAATTAGGAAAATAATCAACATATCATGTTTTTATTCTTTAATTCGATAATCAAAGCTAAAAAAAAGGAAATCATAATTGAGGTAAAATTGAAAGTCTATTATCCTTAATTGAGAAATCAAATTTTGGTGACCTTCAAACCAAAAATTAAATTTCTTATATAGTCATGTGCAAAAGTTTTAAACTTTCAAAGTTCTTCATGATAATGTTTCAAAGCATTTATTCTATCTAGTGTAAATTAAACTACCATACCTATGAAACATGGATCATCATAGAGATTTTTTCTCCCTCTAAAAAATATATGTGCTTGCCACATGTTTTACCAAGACATGGAATGCCACTCTTTTTCTAATGCTAAACAAATTACAATCCACACCTCTCTCAACCTTGTCAACTAGCCCCATGACTAAACACTGAACCATAAGTAAAATCCCAATATGAAGTAATTCTAGAAGCGACAACCTCTTGTGTTGTAGGATTGGTATGCAAAAGGAAAATTAATGGTGTGAATGGGTCTATTAACTATCCAATTTCCCTCTTTCCTTTTTACACCTAGTTAGTTAAGTTTACTTAGGAATTTACTTTTTATGTATCAAGTCATGTGATCACATGTTGCCTTAAGTCTCACCATTACCTATATATATAAGGGTCTCTTTATAAATTGCATTATTTTTTGTTTAATTAATGTTGGAAATATAACACGCCTTCTTGCTTATCTCTTGTGGAAGCTTTTTATATTTTTACAAATAATTTCTACTCCCATGAAGTTATTTTGGTAACTTCAACATGATATCAAAGATTTAGATCTATAATCCCCTTATCCTTTTTGGGTGATATTTTTTTGACTTTTTAGCTAATACATCCTGGCCCAAATTTGACCTTACAATTAAGTTTAGAAGGCTCAAATCTATATGGATTGACAATAAATTCAATGGGGTTTAGATCTACTACATAATTGATATTTTTAAGGGTTTCAAGATATTTGTTTAATAGTGTTTGTACTATGTCTATGTAGGTGATTAATTGTCAGAATATTATCTACATCAAGCTAGTGTCAAATCCAGCATAGGGTATGGTTTTAGCTTTTTAATAATTTTAAATATTGTATAAGGTTTGCATAACCATATACTAATGTGTTTCTTATATGGTGTCATGCATGGCATAGGTGTAACGCCCGACATGCAAACCCCAGAGAACACACACACAAAGCAAATAATTTTTTTTAAACAATACAATTGAACATGCAAGAACATTAACCATAATCACATAACACATTACATTACACTATTTCACTTAGTTCTCTGGGGCACGCGAGGTTACTTCACAACAACTAACAATGAAAACAAAAGATAACAACATAACTATTAATATTATAAACCATGAACAAGAATACATCTAATAACAAAGAGCGAGAATATTAATACATCACATAAGACAATCATAATGAATCTCTTTTAACAAGTTACAGTTGATCCTAACTATTACATCACCATTTTAATATTACATTACAAGCTCTTGATTAATAATTACATCAAATTTCCCAAACGTGTGGGATAATATAAATACAATGAAATCTGAATTACAACGGAACACTGTGCCACATCAACCGCAGAAATGCAGAGAAGGTAGGACGCTGATGGGGAACCCAACGGGTGCGGAGCACGTTCCACCCAACCATGTGAATTACAAGTAACTCACCCCCCGTGCTCAGAGGTGACAAGGAAGAGAACCCGACCATGAATGCCAAACCGACTCACGTACAATCATAGTACAAATACAAACACAACTCAAGGCATACACTGATATAACCTACAACATTCATGAACCTAACATGACGAGATAAAACTATGAAACTCGTCACAAATAAACCAAGCATTAATAATTAAACAAGTAACTAAATAACGATCATAAACCAAATTCACAAGAATCAGAAACAACATAAAGATTACAATATCCAGAGGCAACTACAACAAAGCACAAGGGTGTCTAGTGGAGAATGTCATTGCGTAGCTCTCATGGGATCTCCTGGCCCTTCCTCCAACTGAGGTGCCGGCGCCCACGAAGAGCCACTCTCCCTATGACCCCTAATATAAATCAAAGCAGGCAAGGGTTGAACTAACACATATGAAGCATAAAACCAAAACTAGACACATGAGGCATTAACCCACTCGCAACTACCCATGACCAAAAGTCCTACAAACCATTCAACCCTTCCAAACATAAAACCGATAACTCCAAAAGCATAATCAAGACGAGAATAACATTCTAAATTAACAAGCCTCTGGAACAAGGTTTTACAAACAACAACGGTTCCCACATCGACGAGAAAAGTTTACAACTATTAATTAGAAACACAATAACCAAATCACACGATTTCATAACCAAAAGTAAACAATTAACTCAATTGCATAAAACGATATAACAAAGCACACATGTTCGACGAAATTCATGTAATTTACTTGCCCGCAATAAAACCATAATTCTCATACCAAAATAAAATTAATTTTCTAAAACCAAATAACATAATCCATTAATTTTATTTTACTAAAAAAAAACATTAATAATTTATTCCCAAAGAAAATTATATTTCTTTAATATTAAAATAACATTTTAAAATTAAATAATGTTAAATAAAATAATTATAATTACATTTTAAAATAAACTAATATTAAATAAAATATATATAAAAATATATGAATATTAATAAATTATAAAAAAAAAACTATTAATTAATATATATATATATATATATATATATATATTAATTAATATTTAAAAAAAAAATCTTTTAAAACAAAACAAGGCATATAAGGGTCCGCGGTACACAGCAGTCCGTAGGACTGCTGAGCGCGGCAGTCCACGGACTGTTGTGCCAGTGTCTGTGGCATTGGGAGAGGGGGAGGTACGGCCTCCGCCGTCCTTCCCCTTGACCCATATGCAATTTATTTTATATAAATGTATTTATTTTATTAAAACCTTTTTCAATACAATTTTTTTTTATTTTAATTTTTTTCAATTGAACACGGAAAACGAAAATTAAATTCAAACGAATTTCGAATTTCGGGTTAACAAAATTTAAACACAAATCACCAAAATTTATAAGAATTCAGCGATTTATATATATATATATATTTTAATAAACAGAATATTATGTGATTGACACAGATCACAACACAATTATATATATATATATATATTTGTATATATTATTTTTATTACATATATATATTTATTTTTTTTGCAAACAATCAATTCATTGATAAAGGAGAGACATCTTTTCCATCACAAAAAGGAATAAGAAGATAAAGAAACTAGTTGCTTCCAAATAAGAATTATACAACATAGCTTTCTGTTTTGTTTGCAATTCAAACTATATATTTTTTTTTTTAAAGAATAACTTCAAAACAAAGCTACTTATTTATATAATTTTTTTTTTTTTGAAACAGAAGAAGAAAGAGATGAAACATCTGGAACCTAGAGTCCTGCGCTTATTCGAAATCTGCTGATGTCCATTTGAATCTGGCCTCTACGAAGAGCTTTTAGTTTCTGCTTGAATCCGTCTCTCTAGAATTTTGTGCCTGAACTCGAATCCAATCCTTTATACTGAAACCCTTCCCAATTTAATGCAAGAGAATGAAAGAACTATTTTTCCCCAAAAACTCCAGAACCATTCTACTTGTGCAACTCTGTCTCCATAAAACCTCTTCTCCCCCCCCCCCAAAAAAAAAACTTACAAAAATTTCAATTCCATAAAAGATATTACCCATTTCCTTCAAAAGCTCTCAAAAATCATAAATAAAAGAAATTATATTTTTAAAAGCAAGCTTTTCAGTCAGATCTGAGTTCTCATTCGTTCTCACAACTTTTTCATTCATTTATTTACTTATTTTTTCTATTTTCAATACTTTTTGTTTTAATTTCCGCTTTTTTTACAACTTTACTTGTAAAGCACATTATCTAATTAATTTAAATAATTTATTCTAACAATTATCCTCAACAAGATAATTAATTAAAATAATAAACACAATTTAATATTTAATTAATATTTAATAAAATACATGACTTTTAAAAATAAAAATAAAAAACATTTAAATATTTAAATACAATTTAATCTAACATTTTAATAAACAATATTACCCTTATTTAATTAATTCAATCACAACTTATAAAATACCAACATAAATAAAATACGACAAGACACAAACATGAGCCACACAAAACGACAACTACAAGAATGCACAAACCCATTCAAACAAGATGATCTGACATCACGGGACGGGATGACTTCATTGCCACCTCTGTTTCAACATTATACCGTTGGGTTATAGGTGCTCACCCTGTCCTGCCGAAGCAGGTGGAATCGAGACTATGTACCTGCAATCCTACATACAAACAATGTTGTGCACAATATATCTATTTAAATACAAGCACCTCATGAGAAAGAATCGCAGCGTACAGGGCACCCACGAACGAGTGGTGCTGCATTGTCCTTCATCACATCTATCCAAACAATATAATGTAACCGATAAATTAATCATTTCTAAACTAACAAATCATATCATATCATCATGAACAATTACTAATTCACTGCATCACCACCTAATACTGCATCTATATAAAAACATCACCAAATAAATGCAATCATAATGTAATATCATACTCACAAAATACCATTAGAAGCTCTTGTCCCATCTTCCTCTTTCGATTCCTTAGCCAGACTACCTGCACATCCCAGGTGAGAGTGGAGGGGTACTACAATAGGCCCCTCTATTATTGTGTTGTGATAGAGAATCTAGTCACATAACCTATCTTCTAGTCATACATAGGGCTTAGGTGCTTTGTGCCTCCACTACATCTTTGGAGGTGCCACTCCACTATATTTCTCCACCTTTGGAGGTGCCATCTAGACCTTCTATACTATGTCACTCAACCAAAATATTTTCACATCCACTCTACCTAGGTGAATCTACACTCGTTTACCACCTACACTCTACTTTGAGCACTCTACTACAAGTGCACCACTATAAAAGTTCCTGAGGGGCCATTTTTCCAGCTCTTGGAGGATAATTTTTCTTGACTTGGCATAACCTTTTCATATAGAGGCAAAATTTTGACTTCTTAAAGGTGATGGAAAGGTATTCTTAAGCACTACACCATGATCTAATTATTTTTTCTATATTTTACTCTAGGTGACTATATTTTTAGTTTGAAGTCATTTCTTGCACTTTTTTGTAATAGGCAAAACTTTTGCTCACAAAATTAATTTTTTCCATTTTTTTGAAAGTTATTAGAAAATATTAAAAAATCTATTTGTAAATTTTAATTTTCTATTTGACAAGGATTTTTAATTTTAAAAATATATTATTATAAATGGTTAATTTAGGACCATCCATTATTAAATTGCACATAAGTGCCTATTATTTTTTGTTAGGGTTATAATTATAATATTAATAAATTTTTGGGGGTTATAAGGTATGATTTAAGTACCCATTGTATTTTCTCTTTTGGTGCTGATTTCTATCATGGTAGAATCTAGGACTATTGAGCACTCTACACTTTTCACACATGGAAGCCTAAAATTAAGATTTCTACTACAATATAAATGACTATGGTAACGTTAGTTGAAAATCCTTGCAAAATTTATAATATAGTTTCCAAAATTTTATTGTTGAAAAAAGTTAAATAAATCCATGGGATTAAGTGGATTACACTTTATCATATGTTGTTTAATATTGTGGAGTGTACCACATTAAAAGAAGTATGAAATCAATTTGATGATTTTTTTGGCACCATTAATAAGTTCCATGCATTCAAATTAGAGGTATATTTGAATTCAATCTCTCTTGATGATTATCCCTTAATTGAGGGTTTCCTTTCTAAGTTTAATTTATTGTTGTTATAGTTAAAAGGATATGGAAAGGATAAATTTGATAAAGAATGCATCGTCTTGATTTTTTCTAAATTGAAGGCCTTATAATGCCCCAAGCCAACACACTCAGAACAAAACCTAATAGAATAACTTCTTTTTTTGAAACAATGAAAACAACATTAATATTGCAACAATAGCATGTCGTACTTGCACAATGTGCACACAAGTTTCACAACAAAATAATGACAAAGATAACCAAATGCTTCACCATTGCATAAGCAAGGTGGAAATAACAAAATACTAACCACTCATTGGATAAATCTACCACATTGAACATACAAGAGGGAAAGAAAGGACAACACCTACATGATGATCAATTACTAAACCATGATCATGTTCTCTCACAACACCACACTAGAATAGGATGAGGGAATCATTAACCTCCAATCCACACCCAAACATGCTAAAAAAATCTAAACATAGAGGTAAACCTTCACAAGATGTTTCCTAACTAAGAGGCACAACTCACCACAAAAAGGAACGAAAACAAGTCACTTCCAGACAACCTCACGCTTCCCAAGATATCTCATGGCAATGTGACAACACACAGGAGGAAGAACTAATCCACAAAATCCCATGACCTATAAGAATTGTGGAGGATGTCAACAAGGCCAAAAATGAAGGATTACAATCTTACCACGGCTTCACAAGACCAAGTGCATAATCTCCTTAACCCTAGGTTTGACAACCAAACAACATCAGAAGAAGGCACGAAAAATGAGGTAAGACAAGCCACAAGTTCTCAATGACAACCCAAAGGAACATTCACAAACCACCAATAGACCCTTAGGACCATGAGGAAAAACTTTTGTTTACATGGTTTTTCCCATACGAGATCTTGAAACAAGGAAGAAAGGTCAAGTCCTAAAATAGAGAAACTTGACTAGGTTTTTGAGGGTTCCAATGACTAAAATGACAAAAATACAAGGCATAAAAATTATTTAAAAATGGAATTGGGCTTATAAAACCGTTGGATAACCATGGTTGAGAGGGTTAACATTCAATTTTTTTATGGGGAACTAGGTCACCCAACCATAGGACTAGGCCACCCCAATAGTGAGATGAAATTTTGAAATTTTTACCTTAACCAAGCTTCCTAATGCAGAGAAAGACTCACTCACAACAACTTGACACATTCCAAACAAGGTTTCAATGCAAATGATGCAAATGTGCATTCTTGTTCATTCTTGGTAACGTGCTCTTAAAGCCTATTAGCACTCAACAAAGAGGAAACAATGTGAAACATGGTATTCTTGGACTGTTCAACCCTCTTACAACACATCTTAATTATTTCCCAACCAATCACAATCCAACAAAACATAGGTTTTATTGAATCCTCAAGTAGCTAGGGTTTCTTGATTGTTTTCATGAAAATGAACACACACAGGTTAGCATAACTTACGCATACAATTTTTTGGTGTAATTTCCTTAATGGGTATCTAGATAATGGCCTTAAGGAGCTTTTCACCAAGTTTCATAATTTCCCCATGGTTAAAATAAAAGTTATGAATTTATTACACTTGTTGGAAGCCCTAGGTCTAAAAATAGACTGTCAACACCATTTTGATAATAACTTGTCAAATTAACTCCAAATGAGACCAAACCAAAATAATATGAACCATAGAATAGATCCCTAACTCCTCCAATGACTGTCCCAGTTGTAACATGTTGTACAAGTTCGTACAATTTACTGTTCTAACTAAAAATGCAAAAAAATCACTTCTTTTACATTGTTTTTGCTACAACTTTTACAAAACATAATGAAAATTCACCAAATCAAAAGAATTTGAAAGATAAAAAAACTATCCAACTTTTCCAATAACTTCTAGGGTCATACAATCCAATTTATAGTCTATTTTCCCATGAAAAACACACAAAAAATACTTCCAAAATGTTCATTTTTCATTCCATCTCTTCTCCAACCTTGGTGCTCAAGTTTACATGTCATATTTATGCCATTACATTCATTCCCATTACCCAAAACTACTTCCTAACTTCCAAAACCAAAAATGCAACTTTTGACAATTTTGACATGACAACTTTTGTAAATTTTTTGCAACTTTTACAACTTTTTGCTCCTAATCACCAAAATGACTCAAGGGATTCCAAATGGCTTAGAATGGTCCAAATTGACCTTATTGACCCAAAACACATAAAAAAAACTCAAAATAAAGAATTTGCAAAATGACCCAAAATGCATCAAAAGATGCCCCTACCTCATACTCCGTAGGGGAGAGAAATTTGAGTTTCATCTCAAATATGAATCTTCTTCTAGTTTCTTTGCATGTGTGCATTATTTTCTTTTTTTTGGATCTCAACTACATTTTTTTCAATTGGTTCACTTGTGCTTTTCGGTCCAACAACATGCTTCTTGAGCCAAGGCCAACTTGGCGTTATATATCCATGGTTTTCTGCTTGTCTCCTCATTCTAGCTTTAGCTCTGATTGCATTTGGAGATTTATTTTCTCTTTCATCCATTTTGTCTTCTTTACCTGCATGGGAAACAAACATATTAAAGAAAACATATTCTTTGTTTTCATACTTCACTTCTTCATCCACCTCATGTTGTTTGCCATACATTCTTTTCTCTTCATTATTCTCCAAAATCTTTGGCTTCACCTCAACCTTACTTAGCCATTCATTTTTATTTTTGAATTTCTCATCCATTCTTTTATTCTCCTCAACATTCTTAACTCTCGATTCTTCTCTTAAGAACCATGCTATCTCCTTATCCTCCATGACTATCTGCTCTCTTGGGACTATCCTTGAGTCCTCTACAACTTCTTTTATTATCTCTTCTTCTTCTTCTTGAACATCACCCACTTCAACATCAACGTCACTATTAATTTCATTAGTTTGAGTAAATTTAAAATAAATTTCTTCCATTTTTGTTTCAACTAGTTTTTCAAACAATATGTTTTCAAAATTTGTTACCTCAACCATTAACTCATTTGTCTTTCCTTCATACTATTGTACATATGTCTTCTCACTTAACAACAAGCTTTCAATTCATGTGCACTCACCCTTTAAGGCTACTAATGAATATTTCTTCTCATCTTTTTCTAACTCATATGTGTTATTTTCTCGTTATACTTCGTTGTCCTCGTACAATGCCACAACCTTCCAAACACAGTGTGACATACATCCAAATGCATAATATCACAAACTATTTCATCCTTATAAGGGCCTATTTGAAACTCAACTTTGCATTTCTCACATACGATTACCTAGTTACCTATTTGAATCCAACTCACTGAATAGGGTGTGAGGTGTTGTTTTTAAACCCAATTTATCTACCATATATTCAGAAACAATGTTATCCATGTAGTTATCTGAAACCACAACTTGACAACATTTACCTTTGGACTTGCAGGTAGTCTAGAATAATCTTTCATTTTCCAACTTTCTTTCTTTCTTAGCTGCCATTTCTTCCTCCACCATTTCTTCCTCTTGTACCTTCTTTGTCACCTTGAACAATGTATTTAATAATACAGATGCCCTTTTCCCATCTCTCTTCTTATTAAGAGCCATCTTTAAACATCAAATCACATCGAACCACATTATCCAAAATATTTAAATCACTTCCCAAAGAGCTTCTGGATTTGATACCAAAAATTAAGCAGAGAAAGACTCACTCACAACAACTTGACACATTCCAAACAAGGTTTCAATGCAAATGATGCAAATGTGCATTCTGGTTCATTCTTGTAACTTGCTCTTAAAGCCTATTGGCACTCAAAAAAGAGGAAACAACATGAAACATGGTATTCTTGGACTGTTCATCCCTCTTACAACACATCTTAATGATTTCCCAACCAATCACAATCCAACAAAGCATAGGTTTTATTGAACCCTCAAGTAGCTAGGGTTTCTTGACTATTTTCATGAAAATGAACACATAGGTTATCATAACTTACACATATAGTTGTTTGGTAAAATTTCCTTTAATGGGTATTTGGATAATGGCCTTAAGAAGATTTTCACCAAGTTTCATAATTTTCTCAAGGTTAAAATAAAATTTATGAATTTACTACACTTGTTGGAAACTCTAGGTCTGAAAATAGATTGTCAACACCATTTTGATCATAACTTGCCCAAATTAACTCCAAATAAGACCAAACCAAAAGTATATGAACCATAGAACATATCCCTAACTCCTCTAATGACTTACTCAACTGTAACAGGTTGTACAAGTCTATACAATTTACTGATCTAACTGAAAATACAGAAAATTCACTTCTTTTTGCATTGTTTTTTCTACAACTTTTACAAAACATAATGAAAATTCACCAAATCAAAAGAATTTGAAAGATAAAAACATTCTCCAACTTTTCCAATAACTTCTAGGGCCTTACTATATAGTAAAATTACATGCAATCCAATTAGTTTGTTTCACCATAAAAACACAAAAAAATGCTTCTAAAATGTTCATTTTTCATTCCATCTCTTCTCCAACCTTGGTGCTCAAGTTTACATGTCATATTTATGCCATTACATTCATTCCCATTGCCCAAAACTACTTCCTAACTTCCAAAACCAAAAATGCAACTTTTGACAACTTTGACATGATAACTTTTGCAACTTTTACAACTTTTTTCTCCTAATCACCAAAATGACTCAAAAGGATCCCAAATGGCCTAGAATAGTACAAATTGATCTTATTGACCCAAATCACATAAAAACAACTCAAAATAAAAATTGTGCAAAATTACCCAAAATGCATCAAAAGATGCCCCTGCATCACTTCCCCACTGCTAACCAAGCCACCCCACAATGCTACCAAGCTGCCCCACTGAGAACCAAGCTTCCCACATAGACTTAAATAGTTTTTGGGCACTTTAGGTCAATTTTGGGTGAAACAAGGACACCTAGGTATAGTACCAAGCCACCCAATTGTGAAAGAAAGCATCTAAATTCATTTTAAACACCAATTTAAATGTTCCTAAGTTAATTTTAGCATTTTCACATTATTATATTGAAAATAATAAATTAATCGTCCTCAGTTATAACACCAAAACACGTAAATAAGACAATACACTTTCCCATTATCAAATATTAAAATTACATCAATAGCATTCAGATGTCCTTTACATATACATTTTACATTTAAATTAAGTACTTAATAGCATAAATTAAACTTAATACAACATGATATTGAACTCAAGCTCAATCCTCAAAATTTTGGTCCCCAATGGTGGTTACCACACCACCCAACCTCATGGAATCAAAAGGATCCACTTCCACTATGCTAGGAGATAGTCACATGGGCCACAAACACAACACTGACACCAAAAAATGGGGAGAGGTCTTACACACACACCATGCACTATGAAACACTCAACATATGCATCATAAGTCAAAAAAGCATCCAAGAAACTTAATGGATCAAATACAAATCATCATTTGGTACACTCACAAATGGCATAACTCAATCCACATTGGGAAAAATCACCAATGTCATATCACAATCTATATTGGACCAACTCACCAATGTTATACAAAGAATCATCCTTGGGAAAACTCACTAAGGGCGTAGCACAAACACATGGAAGAGAATACATCATCCTTCGAGTAGTACTCAACTACACTAGGATTAGATATTAGATAGGAAGAGAGGGAATGTCATCATGGACACTCACATGGGGCTCAACATGAAACCACATATCCTCTCATATAGATAAGGTGATGAGGGTACTCCCCTTACAAAACCACACACACACAACTAAACAAGAGAGATAAATAGAAAATGTATAAAGAAACACTTGCTTTTTATTATCTTGATGAAGTGAAATTGCAATACTCAGAAAATATCATACTACAACCACATGGGCATTCTCATTACAAAAATATGCAAAGCCAAAAGCCACGATTTGCACTACCAGAGCTCCCTTATGTAACCCCTCTTATCCATCTTTATTCAAGTGTAACTACCTTAGAAGATTTTGGAAGGTGTAACCCTATTTTGGTGCCAGAAATGCCATCGTCTATTTCTTGCTCTAGAAGATTTTATTTTATTTTATTTTGTATATATATTTACAACTTCTCGGGGTCATGACTTTCGATTCGACCATCAAATTTTTAATTGTAATATATCGTTGGAAATCTTGTAAAGAGATCTACGACTATATTTTTATAGATCTATAAGATCATAGATTTTGCACCCTATTTCACAGCTCCGAAGGGCCTCAATTTTTAGTTTTAAACTTCATTGGAGAAAATTCCTTGGGATGAAAATTTAATATCTACCAAACAATAGATGATTTTGAGATGATTTTTTCACCAAAAATCTTATTTTCCAATTTCACTCCTTGGGGTCAATTTATATGTCCATAGGAACATGAATAGGTATACTTAGTAAAAATAGCATGTGACTATTTTTGGCTATTTCAAGCTTCTAACTATCCCAAAGACTACATGAGTCACCATGGGCCCCCAAAAAACTAAGGAAACTACAAACAAAATGAAAATACAATATTTTTGGGTGATGCAAGATTACCCTTACACCATTGGATGCTCCTGCATCACAAGGGTACTTGATCTTACAAGTATTATGTTCCTTGAGTGGCTTGTCTTCCTCAATCATTCTTAACCTATACGAGCACTCACGACATAAGAGGGGTATCCATTATCTTGGTTAAATAATTACCCATATTTCATTAGTTTTCACTTGTTAATCTAAACTCCCTACACCATGATTTCCTACATGCCACTTTGGGTTGGGTTCATGTTGGGAGCCATTCCCATAGCTCTCTCTAATACCTAAACCCTAAGCTCATCACATTCCAAAGAATGTAGCACAAAAAACAATGGATATTCATTCTTTTCAAAATAAAAAAATATAGTCTCGTAATGTTCTAAATCAATAGCAATTAAGGAGACTTTTTTTTCACATTAAAATTCATCCAAAATGAAGCAAAAATTCAAATTTTTAAAAAAAATTACAAAGGAAAAACCATTCATTTTTCAATTTCACCATTAAAGAATGCTCAAAAATTTAAAATTCAAATTTGAATTTCCCAAATTAACCTTTGGTTCTAAATTGAAAATTAATAAGGAAACTTCCTTCCCCGCATTAAAATTCATTATGAAATATGCACAATTTCAAATTTTCAATTTTTATTTTACATCAGAAAACCATAAAATTCCCAAAAACTCTATTGAAGAAAAGCTTGAAAATTAAAATTAAAATTTCATAATTCTAAACTTACCCCTTTGCTCCAAATGTACCCAATAACACACTTTTAAGGTAAAATTCACATTTCCATGATTTTAGAAAAAAATTGCCATAACCATGCGCCTTTTGGACTTTTTTTTTTAAATTAAATAAATTTAAATATATCTTAATTTTTCAAAATTGAATCTATGAGAGAATTCATATGCTCCCTTAAGGGTGAGTATGGCATCCAAATTGAAAAGCATAAAGAAAGGAATGAGAAAATAAAGAATTTCCTCAAACTTTGGTACACACCAAAATGATGAAAACTCACAAATTTTCCAACCGGAGGAGAAGAATTCAGCACACATCTGATCACAATCGCATTCTTATTCCAATGTTTTTAATCTCATGCAATTCCACCCACAAATGCACTACCAAATCCAAAATTCATTTTTTTCATGCAAGAGGGTTTTTGGAGAGAAAAATCCATTTCTTTCAAAAAAATAATGAATTTCTAAAATGGATTTTTCTCTTTTATTCTATTTCCCTTTTTCATATTTTTATTTTAATTTCAATTTTCACTTTCTTTATTTTTCTCCAATTTCCAAATATAAATAAAGCATTCACATTCAATATTTTGAAGTCATTTAAATCCATATGATTAAATCAAAGCACAAATACACATTCCCACCCTAGGGTTTTTCTGAAATTAATTAACTTAACTATATTTTTGTTTCCCACATTTCCAAAAATACGTAAAATATTTCGATATCACTATAAAAATCATTTAAATTCCCTAATCCAAAGAATCCTCCTTTCAAATTTCAGCTTATGTGGTTTTGTGATTCTTCCTTGGATAATCTTGTTGCTCAGTGGTGGCGGGATGGAGCCCTTGCATATGGTACAACTATGTATTCTTTTGTTAAGAAGCTACAATATGTCAAGTATCATCTTAAGCGATGGAATAGGTTGTGTTTTGGCAATTTTTGGGCCAATAAAAGGGAAGTGCAAGAGCGTCTTGTTGTTATTACTCACTAGATTAGGGTTCTAGGATTTTCATAGGCTCTTGGGCATGCTGAGTCCCAGGCTTTGAATTTGGTGGAGTGGGAGCTTCATGAGGAGATATTCTGGAAACAAAAGGCTAGGATTGACTAGCTGCAAGAGGGTGACAAGACTACTGCTTTCTTTCATCATTTTGTGCAATCTCGTCGGAATAAGTGTTATATCTCTTCTCTTGTTAATTATGAGGGCTTTTCAATATCTTCGCAATAGGCTTTGTCCAGAGAAGCTCGTCAGTTCTACTATGCTCTGTTTACTGAGGATTCACTTCCTA
This sequence comes from Sequoia sempervirens, assembly GCA_007258455.2. Taxonomy (NCBI): domain Eukaryota; kingdom Viridiplantae; phylum Streptophyta; class Pinopsida; order Cupressales; family Cupressaceae; genus Sequoia; species Sequoia sempervirens. The sequence goes on from VDFB02376921.1 coordinate 88,408, forward strand.
CTGAAGTTGATGAGAATATAGTTCTTGCTTGTATTCCTTCTTTGATCTCTAATGATTTGAATGCTTCTCTTATACGTCTAATTACTTTATCTAAAGTGGAGGAGGTTGTGTTTGGGATGAATAAGGGGAAAGCTTCTGGCCCTGATGATTTCCCAATTGAATTTTTCTAGGAGTTTTGGGAAATTGTGAAGCTAGATTTGTTGGAGGTTGTTTGTGAATCTCTTCATAATAAGCAGATGCTTCATGCCCTGAATGCTACTTTTTTGGTTCTCATTCCTAAGAAGGAGGGTGTTGATAGGCTTAAATTCTTTAGACCTATTGCGCTTTGTAATGTGGTGTATAAGATTATTACAAAGTTGATTGTTGAGCGGCTTAAATCTTGTTTTCCTGCTGTCATTTCTGAGGAGCAAGAAGGCTTTATGGCAGGTCATCAAATTTTGGATGGGGTGGTGGTTGCCTCTAAGGTCATTCATTCCATGGAAACCTCTAAGGATAGGTCTATGTTCATCAAGCTGGATATGGCCAAAGCATACAATAGAGTTAAATCGAGATTTCTTCAGAAGATTTTGTTGGCCTTTGGGTTTTCTTCTGATTGGGTGAGTTGGACTATGAGTTGTGTGACTTCTTCCTCATTTTCGGTTATTGTGAATGGTGAACCTTCAAAGTTGTTTGGTGCTACTAGGGGCCTTCATCATGGGGATCCGCTCTCTCCCTATTTGTTTATTATTATGGCGGAGGGGTTGGGTCACTTTCTTAAATTTTGAGCCTCTCAAGGATTGATTCATGGTTGGCAATGGGGGTTGGGTTTGCCAATGCTTTCTAATCTCCAATTTGTGGATGGAACCTCTCTTATGGGGTTGGCTCGTATTCGTGAAGCTGAATCCTTCATGAAAGCTTTGGATATCTACCTTGCTGCTTTGGGTTAGAAAGTCAATGAGCAGAAGTCTTCTATTTTCTTCTTTAATACTCCTCAAATTATCCAGCGGAGGATTGCAGCTATTTTGTGGTTTCAAATTGGGTCTCTATGCTTTGTCTATTTGGGGATTCCTCTAGCTATTGGTCGTCAGTCCAGGTCCTCTTTGCAGATGATGCTCGATAAGTTGAGGAAGAAGGTAACTCATTGGACTCATCGGTGGTTGTCTACAGTTGCTAGAGTAACTCTCCTTAAGTCTATTATCCAGGCCCTCCCCATATACAGGTGCTTTATTCAATCAACCCCTATGTATTTCCTTAGGGAATTCGATGCTCTCTCTCGTCAATTTCTTTGGAGCAGTAACTTGATGTCTTCTAAGTGGAGCCTTGTTAACTGGGAATCTTTGTGTAGACTGAAGTAGGAGGGTGGTCTCAGTTTACACTGCTATTTTGAATGGGAAATTTCTTGATGCTAAGCTTTACTGGCATTGGTGTACCAATCAACACTAGTTATGGGCCTGTATTCTCAACAATAAGTATCTTAGAGGTGTTGCTTCTTTTGAGGTTCCCCGCTATCCTCTGGAGGGGAGTGGTTCTATGATTTGGCATACTCTGAAAGTGGGGGCTTAGTTGATTAAGTGTGCGCTTTTTTGGATCTGTCACTCGGGGTCACAGGCTCTTTTTTGGTTAGATTCTTGGGATGGTCACCCACCTATTCTTTCTACTTTTCCTATCTTCAGCCCCTTTGTGATGTTTTTACTACAGCTAGCTAGGACACCATTGAGCATTACAAGATTGCTAAGCATTGTGGCTCTGTCATTACCTTTCGTTGGAAGCACCCTTCTGTGTGGCCACCTGGGGGGTCTGAGGGGGATAGGCGTGACCTTGCTTAGATTTTGGCTTCCTATGCTTGTAATTTTTTGAGGGGACCGAATATTTTGGCTTGGGATGGTTCTGATATGTCAAAAGTACTATGTTTCTACTTGTTATAAACAGTTGGGTAGGCAGTTGTTTGGGGATATTGAGGTCCCTTGGTGGAAGCAAGTTTGGCACAAGTTGTTATGGACCAAGTGCAATTTCTTCATGTGGTTAGTGGCTCAAAACTGGTGTCTTACTTGGGATAATTTATGCAAGTGTGGATTCCAAGGCCCCTCAATATGTGTGTTGTGTCGTGATTCTGAGGAGAGTGTCTCTCATCTCTTCTTCCAATGTTCTTATGCTAGGGAGATTTGGCATTTTTGGTGGAGGGTGTGGAACACACCTTGTGAGCATGTTTCCTCGTTGGCTGAGTTTGTGGATTGGTGGGGTAGGGCCTGTGTTTCTACTTCCTTTCTTCAAGTTTCTTGGGCTATTGGCCCATCCTTCATTATTTGGAATCTTTGGTTGGAGAGGAATCGTTGGGTTTTTTAGGATGTGTTGTTGGTGGCCCCTCACTTGTGGTGGAATTTTTTTCATTCTTTGGGAGAAACGGTTGTGGCTAAATGTGATCTAATAGATTTGGTGGTTCCTTGTGATGTTGGTTGTTTTAATCGTCTTCATCTTCCTCCTCCGCAATGGTAGCTCATGTGCAACAGATGTAGATATCCTACCCCGAAGGTGAATAGGGAGGGACGATGGTCCCCTCCTCCTCTAGGAGTCCTAAAAATTAACATGGATGGCTCTTCTCATGGAAACCCTGGTCATGCTGGCATTGGTGGTGTTGGTCGGGATAGCTCTAGAGATGTTCATTTTATCTTCTCTATTTATAAGGGTCTTCATACTAATAATTTAATGGAGGCTCAAGCAATTTTATTGGTTGTGGAGCGTGGAAGTCAATTGGGGTGGCACAGGATCATATGTGAATCTGATTCCCAGGTTGTGGTGAACTTGTTGAATAGGCGACATTTAGATAATGTTAGTTGGCATTTGGCTTTGATTGTTGAACAAATTCTCAACCTCTGTGCTTCTTTGGAGTTTGTTACTTTCACTCATATTCCTAGAGATTGGAATGGTGTTGTTGATTGTTTGGCTAAATGGGCTTCTGATCATATTCATGGTTGGAACTTGGTGGATCAGGGTCAACTATCCTCAGATTTGTCTCAACAGTTGGCCATTTGGTGGAGCTTGATAGGGCTATGTAAAGGCCTTACTTTGTATTTTTTCTTGTTTTAATAAATTTTTACCCCTCTTTTATGTTAAAAAAAAATTAAATTCCTATTATTTCATTTATGATAAAAAAAGGTAATTTAATTATCTTTTAAATATTTACCTTAATTTGATTCCAAGCTTAAAATAAGATTAAACCATGCAATTTGCAACTTATTAAAAAAATTACAGAAAATAATGAAATTAGGAAATTATTTAAATCAAGCATGCACTGGCATTTCACAACACATGGGGATTTTGAAATAATTCCTAACTCAGATCTGGGGTCACATAACGTCAAACATGACACATACCATACTTGATTCGAGTACAATCGGGGAATGGATAGGAATGCCCAATGTGGCATCTCTAAATTAACCACCATTGGGGAAATAACTCAAACTTGTGTAGTTATGTGGATGAATAACCTTGCACCTATAACCATTCAATACACATCAAGGGTATCCACACAATGTATATATAGTTGAATCACAACATAATCATCCCAAAGAGGTCCAAAAGCATAAGAATAAAATAACATCTATACATCTGTCATATAAATCATTTCATCTAAACATCAATAATTAGGATTACAGTTTAACACAACATATATAATGTACATCACTAAATTGAAGCAAACTAATATATCCAAGCATATACATATACAAAATGCCAACTGACATGTCAAGGAACCTCATATTGAACATGCGGTGGTTCATACACACCATTCAAAGCCATAAAATAATCACCAAAACCCTCACGAGGAAATGGTGAAGCTAAAACACTAATCTCACATTAACAAGATGCAAATGGGAGGGGCACTACAGGTATCCTTTAAGGTGTTCTCCTCTACCTTCTACTCTACCATGGATACCTTTAAAATTCATTTTGAGATGCCTATTTTTTATTTGTTTTATTAGCATCTTACTATGGAGCATGCCAACCTTATTTAATTAGATACAGTTCCTAATTATAAGAGTCAAGCATAGGTGACTAAATCATCCAATGGTAAAAGTAGGAATAAGAATAATTGTATGATAAAATATTCTTTAGGTAGTGATTCTCCCTCTAAAATAAATTAGAATAAAAATAAGAGAAATATACACCTTCCTCTCATTCTTCTAAGTTTGGCGAATCTTCTGCCAAGATAAATAAGGAAGGTAACTATTACAACTTTATGGTAAGATTAGACATGATGAGTCTAGATATTGGAAAAGGTTAGAGGCTTTACAAGAATGCATGCAACAACATAAGATTTATATCTCCAAAACCTCTTCTATTGGCAAAGGGACATTTCAACATGGGATTTAGATGGTTCATCATCACATGATTCAATACTTAATTTAGGTGCTTCTCACTATATTGCACATTCACATGATATTATTCATCCACTTTCTAAGAGAAATACATCTTATATTTCAATGGGAGAATCTTTACAAATTTTAATTTTGGGGCCAAGGATAGTACAATCAGTAGATGGGTGTATTTTAAAATGATATTTTTATAGTTTCAAATACTTCCACTAACCTTATTTCCATGTATCAAATTCATCATTCTAGTAAGAAAAAGATAGTTGTCATACCAAATGGTGTAGTCCTTCAAGGTTTTTAGGAACTTGAGATACTTTTTCTTTAGGAAGTGTTGATCACACAACACATTTTTATAGGTTTAGTGGATTTGAGTCTTCATCAAATTCATCCCTCTTTGCACATGTCAATTCTTTGAGTAGGATTATTTTAGCATCGTACAATTTGTAAGAAAATGCTATTGAATCGAATGTATGCACTGATCAAAAGGTTTAGTTTAATAAGCATCATAAATTTTGTAGAAAGAACAACATGATGGAATAATGATATCAACAAGGTATAGAGTGCAAGTTTTTCTAAGTGAATTGGATCTATATGTATTGTGGGTTTCTCCGTTTGAATGAGCTATTTGGAGGATTCTTTTAGTGAACAAAATATGTAGATTTTTCCCCTTGAACTCGATATTTGTGTGAACCCAATAGTGAACTAGACCATGTAGAGTTTTCTAAGTGAATCAAAAATTTATGGGAACCCAATAATGAATTGGACCATGCAAATTTTCTTTTTTCAATTAGGAATTCTACCTTGCAAGTCATTTCAGTTGTTGTAACTGCTTGATCTTGAAAAAGTTCATCTTCCTGAAAGCTTGGAGTATAAAGAAAATTTATAATATTTTAGGGAATTTTAGGAGGTTTGGAAGGTGATTGTATGTAATTTTAGCATTTGAATGTACTCCCCATGGTGTCATAATGTTTATTTTTGAATATTTGAAATAAAATTCAAATAATTTGGTTGTTGTGTTGAATTTGTGTTGTTGGCTACTAGATTTTGGTTGTTTGATAAGATCGCCATATCTAGACTATATCACCTATGGTTTATTTTTCAACTATCAAAGTAGAGTATATAGATGTAACCCATGTTCTAAGGAGGTGGTTTGGTTATAGAGACTTTGTACATGTATTGAATTGATTGTAGATTTTTAAAATTAGTTGTCATAGTTAGAGTGTTATTTTTTTGGCTAGGAATCCTTGTATCATTATCATACTAAAAATGTTAACATTTATGATATGGTGGTTTTATGTCATTTTTATAGGTAATAAAGTGTATATGGAGTGTTTTTAGAGTGAAAAGTGTTAGTGGTTTGAGATTGTCTCATGTACATTGAATATTAATACATACTTGTCCTCTTTCTCTAGTGATTTTTATCTTGAAAGGGTATCTTGCATCTATACGATTTCATAAATTTATTTTTATTATTGATGTATACATCTATATAATATTGTTTTATGCTAATCCTCAATAAAAAAACATATTTTACATTTGCATACACTTTGTAGAAAATTTTATTATATTATTATCATCTTGTTTCTCAACATATAGTATTAAATCTAAAGGTTTTCTATAGAGGGAGATGCCTGTATATTAAGTATTGAAATTTTTTTGTTTATAGTGGGAGCTCTTATATGTTTTGGTTTTATAGATCTATGTGGGATTAAAAAAAAGTCATGGCCTCTACCTCTCATGTAGATATTGAGAAATTTGATGGCACCAATATGAGATGTGTAAGATAAAGATGGGCGATCTTCTTAAGGAAAAATATTAGTGGGTGTTGATTACAAATAAAATAAAGCCATCTAAAATGTCTTATGAACATTGGTTGAAGTTGGAAAAGTAAGCATAAGGAACCATTCAGTTGTGACTTACAAATTCTATTCTCTTGAATTTCTCTATAAAGACCACTTAATACAATCTATGGAATAGGGTAGGCGATATTTGTTGCAAGATGGTGTGCCCATTGGTCTTCTTTGTGCAGAATGATGCTTGGGTTGATGACATGGCTTAACTGCCTCCTGTGGATCTTGTATAAATTTGGTGATTGTATCGGGCATTAACAGGTCGATCTTTTGGTGCAACGAAAACCACCAATGTAACAATTCACATCAGAGTTGAGGTCACAATTTTAAACCCCTCGCTTGCACTAGGGGGATTGTTGCAAGATGGTGTGTCTCTTGGTCTTCTTTGTGCAACACGGTGCTTGGGTTCATGACATGGCTTAACCACCTCTTGTGGATCTTGTATAAATTTGGCAGTTGTATTAGGCATTAATAGGTCGATCTTTTAGTGCAACGACAACCACCAATGTAACAATATTTACCAAACTAAAGGTATAATGAATAAAGTGTATCTCAAAATATGGTTATATTATTTGAAAATAAAATGTGGTGATTCAATTTTGGATTATTTGAATGCTTTTAATTTGGTTTTGAGTAAGCTTATTTTAATAGACATTAAGTTAGAAGAAGATAAATGGATCTTACTAATTTTCTTTACTTGAATTTTGGAAAAATATTTTTTTATGTTAATGGTGGTGGTGTAGATATCAAACTAGATAGTATAATTAGTGGTGCTTTCATAGGAGAAGAGAAGAAAATCCATGAATGGTGACTTGAAGGATGCCCTACATGTTCAAGGAAGGTCCAAGTAAAATGGACGGTCTAAGGAGGATAATCATAAGGATAAATTCAAATCAAAAGGATTGTCAAATACAACAATGAAGAGTAGAGTAAAGTGTTATAATTGTAAAAATGAGAGTATGTAAAGAAGGAATGTAAAAATAAGAAAAAATATTAAGATTCCTCCACAAAGAATATTTTGATGATAGGGATAACGATGTTTTATTTCACTTTTCTAATACTATTAGTGGGTAGTGCAGGATCATGGGGGTCCAAAAAGTGGTGATATGACAAAGAGTGGTTGACGACTCTTTTTTATCTAAATTTGATGAAACAGAAAGGTGTTTATTGAGAAAATTGTTAGCTTTCCACCAATATAAGATATGCCTTATTTGGAATTAAATAGATAATTATTATTGATTTTCTACATGCATTCTTACTAAAGTCCCGATTGATAGGTTGATTGAAAAAACATCTATAATTCTTATAAAAATCACATTTTTTGAATCTAAAAGATGTGGCACATTCTATGCTTCCCATATTATAGGCTAAAAAAAATGAACTTCGTAAATTTTTGACCAAGTTATGGTGGTTAGACAAAAAAAGTTTTAATCTTTTTAAAAAGTTATAATAAAAAATTCATAACTAATTATTTACTTGCAAAAATATTACAAAAAAAATGTGGCACATCTAAGCATGTGTCCTCTACTTATATTGAAAGTTTCAAAAAAAAAATCTTGTACTTAGGTTGGTTAGACATGCACCTGAAATTTTAGTACTACTGCATTGAAATTTCAATTTTTTACCAAATAGATTTACCATTTTCGAAAAAAGGACTACTATCTTAGAAACTACATTCAATTTTCTACAAATTTTGTTCTTACATATTTTTCAAATTATGTTAATAACTTATTCAAAATTTTATGTCAAGTTCCCTAACTCTATTTTTTTGAATTTGATTACCAGTTAAGGGTCTAGTTTGGACCCCCATGATCCTACATTGACCCTAGTGATGATGCTTGAATAATTGATTTAGGTTTCTTCTACCATATGAATCCTCAAAAGGATTGGTTTTAAACTTATACAATTTATTATTGAGGAGAGGTTTTACTTGGAGACAACAATATTAATCAAGTTTTTGGTAAGGGAAATACACAATTGCATTTCAGTGATGGAAGGGTTAAAACCATTGATAATATTATGCATATTTTATGACTTATGAGAATATTATTTTTTATATCCAAGTTGAGTGATTCTAGTGTGCATGTGGCATTTGGCAAGTTTAATTGTAGGTTGGTGAGAGAAACTTGGTGGTCGCTAAAGGATCCTCATGTATTGGTACTTTATTTATGTTGAATGCATCCACTTTCTTTATATAAATTTGTCAACATGATTGGAAAATATCAAATTGAATTTATGTTGTAGGATGAATGTTTAGGTCACATAAGTAAACAAGGTCTTAGGACCATTATTAATAAAAATGGTTGATAATTTTTTATTCTATTGGTAATAAATATTATTTGTGAGCACTATTTGTTTGGTAAAATTAATAGATCTTCACTTCCTGTTAATATACAAGATAGAGGGATTATTAAAAATCATTCATTCACATGTTTTTGGTCCAATTGATGTGGGTTCTATGAGAAAATATTGGTATTATGTCACATTCATTGATGATGCTTCTAGATGTACATTCAGATTTATTGTATGCATACTAAACCTAAATTTTTCATTAAGTTTAAGAAATTTAAGGTTTTAGTTATATTTATAAAATAAAGGTGTTAATATCTAACAATGGAGGTAAACATTGCTATAGAAAAATTGATGAGTTCTGAAATTATGCAAGTATTATTTGAAAAAAGACTATACCTTACACACCCCAAAAAAATAGGGTTGAAAAAATAATGAATTGAACCTTGATGAAAAGAGTTGGAAGTATGTTGAGTGGTACATAATTGGATCAATGTTTTTGGGTAGAGGCTATAAACACTACTTGTTATTTGAATAATAGATCTCCTTTTCCAACTTTTGTTAATAAAAATCTTTATGAAGTGTAGATAGTTAAGAAGCCTTCCATTTCACATTTAAGAGTCTTTGGTTATAAGCCTTTTTGCTCAAGTGCCTCAAGAAATACAATATAAATTGGATCGAAAAGTTTATAAATCCATCTTCATAGGTTATGGTGAAAATTTAAAAGGTTATAAGCTTTGGAATTATCTAACCCAAAAAAATTATTCTAGTGATGTGATTTTTAAGGGTTTTAGATTTGTTCAAGTCCATAACAACTAAAAAAAAAGATGGGACAGTGGGTGGTTGGGTGGGCTCCCCCCAGCCCCTCATTTGGCCACTCGAAATCCTGGGTGGGCATGAGGTGGCTTTGGGACAGTTTTGGTGCTTGCGGAGGTGGCATTGCCATGCCATTCTTTGGCCTCTCTAAATTGCCGTGGGGAGGAGTTGGTTTATTTAAAGTGTTTTTCTCTTGAAATTCGCAGAGCCTTTGGTGTTTGACAGGGGGAATGTATGGCTTAGCATTCAAGGCGTCGTTTGTGCGACACGTTGGGTACGACAATCATAGAAATGACAGTTGAAGGGTCGCATGGCGTCTCACTTCATTCAAAGTGATTATGGTTTGTAGGCGGATGGACTGAGCCCGTAGCAAATCTTCATGGCAAGGACGAGATGATCGGCCCGCCATCATTCAGTTTTGTGTGCAGAGGCCTGACTGATCCTCTCATGGGTCTATTAATGGATCTGATGAAATCATTTTTAATGCTTTGTCTTTGAAATTTGGCATTCTTTTTTGTTTCTTTGCAGGGAACGACTGTTAATGCTTTGCAAATGGTGAGGACGACAAAGTTGAAATTCATCATCCACATTTCGGCGGAAGGATTGGAAAGCTTTGGGGTTGACACACCAGTCTCTCTGGTGGCTACGAAGAGGCAGATTGCCTTCCGGGAAATTACGGACCAGAGATTAAAGAGAATTCCGATTGAGGATGATCCAGTGTCATTGGTTGCGGCCAAAATGATCCTTATTAAAGAACACCTGGAAAGAAAGGAGTTTGCCAGAGATAATGCCCATATCTCCTCTCGGTTTCTCGCAGTGCTCTTGGAATTGGAGAGCCTGAAGGCGGTGGCTAAGGAGATGATGGTGCGCTTGTTCCGTGATGACTTGCTCGGTGGACTTGAGGAAACACTGAAGGCGGCCTTCATAGGCAAAGGCATTCCGTGCCCGACTGACTTGGTTCTCCTATGGGACACGGAGGACGCTATTAAAGTTTATCCTTTTCTCTTAGACCTCAAAGGGCCTGCATTGTCGAGGCACAGAAAGATTGTGGATGTGGCTGTGGATTTCTTGAAGCGAAAGTTAAAGATGGTGTCGGAGGTGGGGCTAGAGTGGATGGAAGGTTTTGTAAGGTTTGCTGAAATCAATGGTTTTATGTGAGGGTTGGCCTCTGTGTCTGAAGTTTTAAGTTTTATTGTTAGTTGATGTCATTTATGGTGGACTTCTGCACAAAATGTTTTTTAAATTTCATCTTAAGTTGGTCGAGGCTCGACCTTCGACCCTTCTTTTGTATCAATGGTCATCGCGGCTGGTTTTTTGATGCTCGTAATGGGACTGTTGAAACTGTAAAATCGTGTCCCGGGTGGGTTGGTATTTTGTTCGGCTGTGTGTCCAAGATGGACCTTTTCCTGCTTTGCAGGTGATTGTATATTTCTTCAATATCAATATAAAAACTACCTTGCGTATCAAAAAAAACAAAAAAAAAAAAAAAAGATGGGACAAAAATAGTGCATTTTAAGACTAATTTCAAACAATAGGAAGAAACACACATGGAAGAAAAAATAGATGGACTAGAGTTTGGAGATGAATAAGAGGGTCTAGATGAGAATTTATATGAGGATGCACATCATGAGCATACATAGGAATAGATAGAAATCCTTATTCCCACCTTAAGCATGTCCTTGAGATAGCAAAATCTAGTTGGTAGGTACAAGTCACTATATTTTTGCTATACAATCGGTTGAGTACTAATGATGAATCTAGATATTTTAGGGAGGCTCTCTCTTAAGAGGATAGTGAATCTTATATGTACTCCATGTAGAGGATATGATGGCCTTGAATAATTGTGGCACTTGGGATCTTGCTAGTTTTTCAAAGGAATAAAGTCCATTGATTGTAAGTGGGTGCATAAAAATAAATTTGAAATAGATAGTCAGTTAGAATGATACAAGTTTAGATTGGTGACCAAGGGCTACTCTCACAAAGATGGATTTGATTTTGGTAAAATTTTCTCTCCTGTTGCTAAGTTAACTTATATTATATTCTTATTATTTATTGCTACATTTTGTGATTTATAGATTGAGTAATAGATGTTAGTATTACTTTCTTGCATGAGGATCTTAAGGGGGGTATTTATATGCAACAATATAATGTTTTTGTTGTGAAAGGGAAGAAATAATTGGTTTTTAGGTTTAAATGATCATTGCATAGTCTTTAATAGTCACCCAAGATGTGGTACTAAATTTTTGATGCTTTATCATTAATTTTGGGCTTTGTTAGGAGTGAAAAGAATTATTATTTTTATGTTAAAATTATTGATAATTAAATTCTAATAATTATTTTATGTGTGGATGTTGTGTTGTTTATTGGAAATAACAAGGTGATGATTAGGGAGCTCAAAAATTAGTTTTTTGGCACATTTGACATGAAAAATTTGGAGGCTAAAAAATACATTCTTGGGATGAAGATTAGTGGGGATCAAGTACATAGAAATATTTGATTAAGTTAGAGTATGTATGATACCATAATTTTATAGTGGTTTAGTATGTATAATTGTAAACTAGTGAATATTTTATTTCTTTTTGGTTATTAGATGAGGATTTTGAGAATATGTCTAATGTGTCTTATTTTTGTGTTGTTGAAAGCTTGATGTATGCAACCGTTTACACTAAACTAGATATTTCCCAAGAAGTGGGAATTCTATGCAAGTTTATGTCTAACATTAGTAAGGAGAATTATACTTATGTCAAAAAGGTTTTTAAATATTTATGAGAAAATTATACTTCCTATTTGTGTTAACATGGTATTGATTATGTGAATAATTCATTGGATATAAAATATTTTTAGGTGCAAATTGGGTAACTAACTTGGATGGTAAAAGGTCTACTAATGGTTTTGTGTTTTCTCTATTTGATGGTGTAGTGAATTGGATGAGTAAAATATAGCCTACATTTTTTTTCTCACTACCAAAGTAGAGTATATGGATGTAGCACATGTTTCTAAGGAGGTTTTTTGGTTATAAATACTTTTTACAAGTATTGGTTTGATTGTAGAGTTGTTAAAATTAGTTGTGATAGTTAGAGTTCTATTTGTTTGGCCAGGAATCCTTGTATCATGATCATGCTAAGAATGTTAATATTTAATATCACTTTGTATGAGATATGGTAGAGTATGGTAAGGCCATGTTATAAAAGGTTGACACTTAAGAAAATATTTTAAATTCCTCACAAAGTTGGCTCTTATGGATAAGTTATCTTGGTGTAGGAGGACCATGGACCTCGGTTCTTATATTTAGTTTCATTTATATTTTATTTAGATGTATTTGCAATATACAATGTCAAATGAGAGAATTTTAGGATTAAGGTGTCATTTACCTTTTAATCTTATATGTATTTTATATGTCCAACACTCTTGGAAGGTGTCTAGGGTGTAACTGGAAAATATTTTATAATTTAAATTTTCTTATATTCTTGTAATTTATTTCCATATACATTCATGAAGGAGATGGAGCACAACAATAGCAATTACAATTGACTTTAAGGTCATTTAAAGAGCTTTCCCATTTCTAGGTGTTAGAAGAAGAAGCAAAAAATATTTGTATGATAGATAGTTCCTACATGAGTTAATGGACTTTAAAATAGAGTGCTAGACTTGAATATGTGAGTTGTTAGAAAATTACTAATCAAGCATATCTTTGTGGTTATATTTTCTATTTTGGGACTCCTTGATTGAGCACATGTGATATCCATGTGTAGTCATTTTAAATATTTACTATTCTTAGAAGATGCTCTCGAAGGTGGCTATAAAATTTTTCATGATACCATGGTTTTGGTATCCATTATTATGGTAATATCATGCATAGTTTTGATCTCTCTCCTTTCCTATGTAATTGAGGTATGATATGGTGGTCCATATCATTATTTACAAGTACACAAGTGTTACTAGAGTGTTATCAGAGTGCAGAATGTTAGTGTATTGATATGGTCACATGTACAATGAATATTAATACATATATATCCTCTTTCTCTAGTGGAATTTTTTGTTGAAATGGTTTTTCCTAAATCTTGTGTCTATATAGTTTGTTGGTTTTATTGTTATTGTTGATTTATGCATCTACATAATATTCTTTTATGAAAATATTGGGTAAGAAAACATATTTTAAATTTCCATACACTTTGTAGAAGATTTTATTGTAATAGTTTTATATTTTTCTCAACAATTAGAACCACTGACTTGACAAACAAATTTATTTATCAGTCCTCTCTAAACACCATAAATAAATCATATTTGTGCCCTAGAATAAAAACATATATATATATATATATATATATATTTAATTCATCTAACTTCTCGTCACTTAAACCAAACACATGCCCCTTTCTATTATTTTATCCTTATATTTAAAAATATTAATAAAATTAATGTCTTCCCTCTACTACATTATAATATTCCATTCTCACCAACTATTATTTGTAGTCAATTCCACATAAAATACAAGCTTCTACATCATACAACATGCATATGATCCTATATTGTTATATCTTATGACAATTTATTTGAAATATCTATTTTAATATTTATAGGGTATGATATTATTATCCTCCTTATTTATTGATCAATTTTACATTGTGATATTTTAAATATGATTCTATCTCATTAAATTTATAGTGCTATATATAAATGATTTTTATTCTATACATTGTATTTTTATAATCACAGTTATTGTCACACTTTATTGCATTGATTCTACGGTGGAAGGCATCGTGATTCCTCATAATATTGACCTCGACTTCTATACTTGATTATCTAAACTTATATTACTTATCTTCTTATCATACTTTGTATATTTCAAAAAAATTCCAACGATTACAATAATTTTATGTTGTTTTCTCAACAATTAGAACCACTAAGAACAAATAAATATATTTATTAATCTTATATAAACACCATAAATAAATCATATATATACTCTTATAAATCCAAAAATAAACCTTATAAAAACATAAACAAAATAATAATTTAAAATTTTATTTCTTATTTTATTTCATCTAATTTCCCATCACTTAAATCAAACACATACCCCTTCTATTATTTAATCCCTAACATTTAAAAATATTAATTAAATTATCCTTACCTCTACTACATTATACTATTTATCAATAAATATTTAATTAAATATCCATTATAAACTTAGTTGTTATGATTATTTTAATAAAATTATCCTCTTACATTGTCAAGACAAGGACGCTCTTCATACCCATCAATGAATATTAGTCCAAACAATTGTCTAAGCTTTAAAAAAAAAATGTTCGTATTGACTTCTTTACCCATTTGGTTATTAAGAAATAAATTCTTATATTTTATATACACAAGTTGAGGAATTGCTTGTCAATTAAGCTTGATATTTTATCAATACTTTTGAGGGTGGCTAAAAAATCTTCTTGCCTCCATAGTCTTGGTAGTTGGAAAGAAAAGATTTTGTTTGTTTTCTTGTCTTCCATATGATGATTATATGTGACATTTAAAATTGTTCTATAGCTTTCTGTGTTGATGTAATGTATTTATGTAGTTTTTTTAATTTATTTGTCTTGAAAAGAAAGTTTCCATAGATCATGTTAAAAAATATCATGGGATTTTAAAAAATTAGACTGTAATTTTTTATTAATTTTTTAAAAATATTATATATGTATTTTTTACTTTTTAAATAAAGATATTTGTGTTAGTAAAAAAAATACATAAAATATTGATTTTAAGATATGCTATTTTTAATAGTAAAATGTATATAAGTTTACAATTACTTTTATATTTATTTTGAGAGAATGATCTTCATAAATTTTGTATGAAATTGGGTGTACTTTCTCATATAATTATTTCTACTTATTTATAAACATTCTCTTAAATTTGTCCCTCCTTATTTATATGCATACGTATTATAATACATTCATCCTTATTATCCATTTATTAGGCATACTTATACACGTGTTCTTAAATATTCCATTTCCACCATGATTCTAGCATCTTTTGTCTTGATTCAATTCTACAAGCATGAGATCAATCTTGTACCTACAAATATGACCCCTAAAATTTGAGAATTCAAATTCAAAGTTTGATTGATTCCCACCTATTCTTTTTTAGCTTAAGCCGACTTGATACACATTTACATGTTTATTGCTATGTCCTTATATTTAAAGGTATTCAATCAAATCATTTATTATTTGATTATATTTGAGCTTTATTCAATCAATTAATTACAAAGTATGCTTGGAGCAAACAAATTAGTGCAATAAAATAAAACAAGATTTGCATAAATTCATATCGAGCATCTACATGTATATTTGAATATTAATATTAATCATTTCCATAATTGTGAAGTTGGTCCAACCAAGAAGGTTAACATAGGAGAATGTGACCCTTGTGATCCAAAAATCTTCCCTAGGTGTTTTTAAATGCCACATGTCCTTAACACTTAGAGAAGTGATGTGTATTAGGAAAATGTGAAAGTAGGATTGCACATTATACTAGATCACTTGTAGCCAAAGATCAAATTCATATCCATAGAAATGACTATGATATTAACTATTATGATCCTAAGGTAAAATATAGACAAGTATCTATCATCTAGTTCCAACACATACAGATTTGTACACGTCAATAATTGTATTCAGTGTTATCTTTCTTAAAGCTAAATGCCTTAACCTTCTCACTTCCAATAATTAGCATTTAATATTTCAATATTCTATTATATTTTCTCTCAACTTTGTTATTTATATTAGTTTGTGTATTTATTGTTTATATTTTAATTAATTAGTCTCGATAACACAATAGTGAAAGTTTATCGTCCTTTACATTTTTGGGGAATTTCTCCATTCTTATATGAGATAGTTTCCCCCAAGTTTCTCCTCAATGTTAAAGTGTTTTTCAAATTTTATATAACTTTGATTTATCATCTATTTCCAAATCTCATTTGATTTTTTATCATTCAAGTGAGATATTCGGGCCCTCTTCTATATATTAATATAAAAAATAGATGATTACATAGTATGTCCCTTCTAGTGGGAGATATGGCAAATCAAAATCAAACTATCAACCACAAACCCAACATGGCATTGAACAACAAACAAACCCCATACATAAAATATAGAAAA
Source organism: Sequoia sempervirens (assembly GCA_007258455.2). Lineage (NCBI taxonomy): Eukaryota > Viridiplantae > Streptophyta > Pinopsida > Cupressales > Cupressaceae > Sequoia > Sequoia sempervirens. The sequence goes on from VDFB02376921.1 coordinate 104,851, forward strand.
TATTTACTAGCCTAAAACAAAGTGGCTACAACCAAAAACATCCAACAAAATAAATAGTTCCACCAACTTCAACCCCATAAGAACCATCCTCCTTCTTTACTAATGTCACCCACTTAACCAAAAATTTGATTGAGTTATCGAATTTTGCCACATTGAGTCTTTTCTACTAAGGAGAAACTTTAACTAGTCAAAGGAGCTTGAACACATCAAACCTTGATTGATACACCTCCAACTCCTTTGCAAAGATGAGAAAGCTCCAAATATTTGTCACTTTAGGAACTAGCTTCTCAAGACTTTCTTTAATGCTCCTAAGATAACTAATAGATGCAAGACCATAGAATTTATAACCCAAAACTAAAAAAAGACTTGATTTTCAAATGGAATTTTATCCATCTCCTTCTCTAAACCAGCTCTAAAATTTTCCAAAATGAAATATCTACCTAGAGACTTCAAGAGCTCTCTATCCCTTGCTAATCTCAACATATGCTTGATTAATATAGAAGAGATTTTAGTATTTACCCAATTCTTGGCTTCACCTTTGAAAATATCTCTACCTAAAATCTCAATGATGGAATTCACACTTCTTCTAGTTGGAATAAGAAATCTTGCACTTTAGCCTTACTATCATCACTCACCCTTGAAATCCATCTATTATACTAATGATTGCAGGTGTAACACTAGCTCCATGATAATGTAGCCTACCCAAACCGATGCTCCCAATACATGATTCTAGATACTTATAAGTGTCATTAGATATTGAATGTCACATGAGCAAGAGTAATTACTCGTACCACCCCATAACAAGCAATGAAATTTCATGTGAAGGAAACGAGCCATCACACATGGAGATGAAAATTAACTAGGAGGGGCATCATTAAAAATAATGGGTGGTAACTCCAAACACCATGAAATATCATTGACTTCCACAATATCTTCTACTTGATTGATACCTTTATTTGAAAGATAGTCCACCAAAACAGTACCCTCCCTATAGCAATATTGTATAGAGAACTTAGAAATAGAATCTAATACATCCCAATCACTTTTCAAAATATTCCTTATTTTCTAATTATTAGAGGATTGATTCCTTGGACACAAAATGATAACCATTGAGTCACCTTCAATATTATATTATCAATATTACAAGCTTTGACCATCTAGAGTCCCAATAAAAGAGCACCAACTTCAACTTTATTATTTATCTCCAATTGATTTTCTTTGTAGCAAATTTTATCACCTTTCCCTTATGATCTCAAATAACAAACCCATCCTTGAAAAGCATTAGGTTTCCATGAGAAGTTCCATCAAAATTTAGTTTCCACATGCCAAGCTAGGCAGGGACCACTTTATTAACTTTCAATTAGCCAATGAATGAGGTCAATTGGAAATCACATGAACAAGGGAGATCTCCTAGGATTTGATTTTCATTTTCTTATATATTTTTATCAGGTTTGGGTATACATAGTGTTTTATCTCTTACTACCCTACCACCATAGGATATTCTACTACTGTGATTCCTTTTTATCTTTCTCCTTGGCTAATATATATGGACTTAAAAAATTTACATGTTCCTATCTTTCATATTATATGACACACTCATCCTTGATATACACATGAATTTATATGCTATGGATATGAATTTTCTTTTTAAGGAGGTGTTATTTTACAATGTTTTATTATTCCCTCTATAGAGTTGGTTAGCACCTACCCACTTCTATTAGAGATGTTTATATAATCTATTGATACACTTCATGATGATCATATACCTTGCATAGTAATGATAAGTATCCACTCAAAAAAATTATAGATCACATAAAACTTATAAATGAAACTAGTATGTATTGTGATGACAGATCCCTTACAATTCATGATAGTTCTACGTTCATAGATATATATGTTCTTTAAATGAATCATTGTCTCATATACATTTTTATTTTTATAGATATGATCTTTCTTCTAGATGTCATGTTGAATACATGGATACTTATGATAGTGTTTCACAAAATCTCACATCACATGATAATAGCTTACACATTGATGATAATTCATTAGATTCTCATTTGTCTATTAATACATCCTTATATTGTCCTACATTACTATTACCTAATTTTTGCTTCCAGCTAAATCATGTAACTTATTGTTGTGTTTGCATTTAAAAATTAAAAGATACATCATTTTTTGCTAAATTTCATTAATGTGCATAAAGGAGATTGTCAAAACAGATTGCATTATTCTAGTTTTGCAATTGCATACAAATAAGAAAGAGAACCAACATGTATTGCAAATGTAATCTTTATTGATGATCATTAGTTTATAATGTCCCTCACAAGACGAGGGACATATTAGTCTAATGCTTATAAAGAAAAGACTATATGCTTATAGATAAATAGAATTAAGTGCACATAAAATGAAAAGGGACCCATCATTTCCTGGTGGAATGACGAATCCCATTGGCCTTGTTCTGCATCATCTCGTTCTTCCCCACTTGTCCTGCTTACGTTTGACTCTCTCCTCATTGCTCCTAGGTTCCCTGCATATGAAAAAAGAGTGTTGTTAGAGCAATAAAAGGTCACTGATCAAAATATTTGCAAAACATCCATAAACATGAAATCTAATGTCCATAAGCATTAAAATAGATAGCATACCATAAGTGTATAGGAAAATAAGAAAAGAGTGATCAAACACACCTATGATATGCTTTGTTTATCTAACTGGTTTGTTCCTTGTGCAGATTTAGGACAAGTCTTGTTACTGTTTTGATTCAACCAATTAGAGCATGTGGATAAAATATGGCTCCCACGAGGGTTGAGCCTAGCATGCTACCCTCTTATGTTTTAGGAGGGATAGGAAATTGAGAAAATTGATTAAATCAATGATAAGCATATTCTTGATGCATTAAATCAATACAAAATCACACCAGTTGATTAAATCAATATAGTCTTGTCTCATTGTTAGGGGCTTGTTTAGTAGAAAAATGTATTGTTGCGGGTTATAAGTTGTGTTAGTGAATGCAAGTGCTTTTAGTTGTGAAATCTTTCCTTCTAAGAGTTCAGCTAAAAAACCTCCTTATAAATTACTTATGCAAGAATGCATGCAAAAAATGAGTTGTGCAAACCAGGTTGTGTCATTGTTTTGAATGTGTGCAAGCTATTTGAAGATCTGAGTTATTTTTTTGGTGTATCACCCTTTGAAGTTTCAGTTAAGTTTCATTTTTATACATCTTTTTACCCTTTCCTCAAGAGATCATTAGTTTAGGTGACATCAAAAGGGGAGCCAACCCATAATCTGGAGGTCTACTTTCATGATAGGATACCCACAGCCTAAAAGTAGTCCCACGTTAGTCCAAATTTGTTGAGTTCTTTCACAACTTGGCAGAGAGGTAAAAATTTGGATCTCTAATAGTTTTGGCATGCTCGGTGGGACAGTGAATTGATTCTCAGTCCATTATATATGTTTTTCTATTGTTGTTTAGTGTGTACAACAATTGATACTTCCTTTTGAGGTGTTTCAAATACATACCTACCGACTTTGAGAAGTTTTACTAGTTTCAGTATGATCAAGTGTTGGTAGTTTCAATTAAATCTAATTTTGTCTTATTTTCAGCTTTTGAATGAATAAGCATGTCTATGTTTCATGGAAACATGTCATATCGCCTAGCATATCATGAAACTGCTAATTACCCACCATTCCATGAAAATCATGCATGTATACCCTCTTACCAGTCATATCACACAAAACAACTTGTCGGTTTTATTTCAAATGTCCATGTAACTACAGATTACCAGCAGTCATATCATGTTTTCCACCCTCATGTCCCTGCTCAATCTCAATATCAAGCAATATACGATCAAAATCAACCCAAAGAAGAGGCTTTTGATGCCAACCAGCATGATTATTCGCATAATCAGCCTCAAGAACACCCTTACCAGAATGTATTGTATTTGATCCAGAAGCTTGACTGCGTGTTGTGGGCTTTGAGCCAAAAGCTTGAACATATGAAGATTAGTGATGCTAGTAAGGTGTTCTCACACATATATTGGATGTTGGTTGACATCAAGAAGTAGAAAAGGACTATCTCTCAGTAGCAAGATTTGGCTTATCAATCCTTCGTTTATGATCAAGAGCGGGTGACAAAGAGGATGCAGTTTGAAGAAGGTCTTGGAGGGGAGATAGTTGCTAAAGAGGAGAAAATGAATCTTTTGTGTGCTCAGGTGCAAAGTAGTCAGGCTTACTCAGAATATCAATGCCAACTACATGAGGAGAGCTTTAAAAATCAGAGAGCTACTGCAAAAGAAGAACGGATTCAAACAACTACTGTTCCAAAGCAATCTGTTCAAGAAGAGGTTCATAATTATAAATTCCCAAGTTTTAAGGAAAATGAGCCTCTTGACCCTCCTGTAGCTAAGTTTCCAAGTTGGAAGGTCCCATATTTTTTTCCTTGTGAGGCCCCTCTATCAATCATACAAATGGAAGCATGCTCTAGCATCCAAGAAGTAGAAGAAGAGCAGACTCTTGACCCGCACAACTCACTCAACATGGAAGAGACTGGAAACATAAATTTGCTACATTTAGCTATGGAACATTATAGATTAGAACAACAACAAAGGTTTGAACAAGAGAAGACCTCTCAAGATGGATCTTCCTTCGTTTTAGCTAATGATCCTCCTACTTCTATTGGAATTGATTCAAATGTTTTGATAGTTCATTCAGGGCAGCAGGGTGATGAAGTGAAAAGGTTGTTACAGAGGACCGACCTTCAGCTTGGATTGATGAATTACCTACTTTTGTCGACAAGGATGAAGATTCAAAGCAACAAGAGGACATCAAGCAGTGTGGTGAGTTGCAGGTTCAAGAATCAAGACAACAGCCTAAAGAGGTTGAAAAAGGTGATGTAGCCCATAATTTCATAGCTTCATTTGATGATCTTCCATGTTTTATTGAGCATGATGAGGAGAGCATAAATTTGGTCATAATTCAGCAACATGAGGTTGAATTCCTTGAGGTTTTACTTCCTCAAGAGAGTTTCCATGAGCTCAATATTAGTCCTCCCACACAAAAATGCAATGAAAAGCATGAAGAGGATTTGTTTCAAGCTGAAATTGAGTTTTTTTGCTCATGTCTAGATGTTATGCCAACATCTTTGGAGGAATATTATCAAGAACAATAAGAACAAGAAGTGGAAGTAACCATGTTCAACCCATTTTGTATCAAGAAATCAGTAGAATCAAACATGGAGCCAAATGAAGAATATGGTATTGGTGGGGATTCTATTCTCTCAAATCAAAAAACTTCCCATGAAGTTGATTTTCATAATCTTAGTGAGAAGCCTCCTTTCTAGTGTATAGAGGAGCTTGAGGTTGTTGCATTGATTGAAAGTGTGTTGGAAGAGGCTATCTCATTGTTTGGACATTTGCCTCCCTCCTTTGAAAAAGAAAATTCCGATTTGGGTATCTAGGAGGTTGAGCTACATGCAAGTATTGTTCAAGTTGAACAAGAGCAAAAGATGGATACTACTCTTCAAGGTATGAGTTCTGATTGTTTTCCAATTCCTCAAGAAGTCAGTCAAGGGAATATCTCATAACCTATTATAAATTAGAAAATTAATGTTGATTTGGATGAGGATTTGTGCACTAATATAATAGAGGAGTTTTGGGTACACCCCAATGATAGATTTTCAAGTGATTTAAATAAAAAAGATGAAGCCAAAATAGCATATCTCAATCAGGAAGTCAGTAATAAAAGTTCAGGCTTCATCTGTTCTAGGGGTTGTCCAATCAAATACTTAGCTATTTTGGATTTCGTTGAATTACCAAAGGTCATGCTTGCACCCAAGTATGAGGAAGTAACTGAAGAAGAAGCTGATTTTGGAGTTACAGCTAAAGGTGATCAAATTCATCTCACTTGTCCAATCCAGGACAACAATAGGCATGATCGTTGTCAAGGTGCAAGTGAGTTTATTTGTATTTTTTATGAAAAATTGCAATAGTCTATTGAATATCTACATGTGTTTGATGTTCTTTCAACATTACATAATCATGTAATGCATCAATTGTTGGTCAGGAGGGTTAGTTATTTCACAAAGCCAGCTAGTGGTTTTGTTTGACTAAGCCTTGTTGTTGGTTAGAGTAAGTTAGAATAAGTTTCAATTCAGTTTTAGTTTTCAGTTCCTCTAAGTGCTATTTTGCACTGTTAAGTAGTTTTCTTTGGTTTTCTAGCATGTTTTGAATAAGTTTCCAGGTGTCTCATGTTGGTCATGTGACTTACAACAACATACAATGTTGTTTTTAAGTTGTGTCAACTTTTAGGTAACTCGGTACCCAATGGATAAGCTTCAAGCAACTGGTCACAATGTTTAGCAGGCAAACATATAACAAATGTCACCAAAAATGTTACCTGATTTTTGCTTCCAGCTAAATCAGGTGACTTATTGCTATGTTTGCATTTAAAAATTAAAAGATACATCATTTTTTGCTAAATTTCATTAATGTGCATAAAGGAGATTGTCAAAATAGATTGCATTATTCCAGTTTTGCAATTGCATACAAATAAGAAAGAGAACCAACATGTATTGCAAATGTAATCTTTATTGATGATCATAAGTGTATAATGTCCCTCACAAGCAGAGGGACTGACTAGTCTAATGCTTATAAAGAAAAGACTATACGCTTATAGATAAAAAGAAAAGAAGTGCACATAAAATGAAAGGGACCCGTCATTGCCTAGTGGAATGACGAATCCTGTTGGCCTTGTCCTGCATCATCTTGGTCTTCCCCACTTGTCCTGCTTCCATTTGACACTCCTCACTGCTCCTAGGTTCCCTACATATGAAAAAAGAGTGTTGTTAGAGCAATGAAAGGTCACTGATCAGAATATGTGCAAAATATCCATAAATGTGTAATCTGATGTCCATAAGAATTAAAATAGATAGCATACCATAAGTGTATAGGAAAACAAGAAAAGAGTGATCAAACACACCTATGATATGCTTTGTTTATCTAACTAGTTTGTTCCTTGTGCAAATTTAGGAAAATTCTTATTACTGTTTTTATTCAACTAATTATAGCATGAGTAAAATGTGGCTCCCATGAGGGTTGATCCCAGCATGCTTCCCTCTTATGTTTTAGGAGGGATAGGAAATTGAGCAATTTGATCAAATCAATGATAAACATATTCTTGATGCACTAAATCAATATGGAATCACACCAATTGATCAACTTTCATTATCAGATTCAAAAGATGCAACAAATAATGTGAACATTCAAGAGAGTTACCCTTCATTTTTTCACAATGAATCAATCAATAGGTTATCATCATGTCAAAAAGGGCAATATTTTGTTGGATATGTCTTTCAATATTCTTAAGTGGATCCAAGATCCATTTTATTAAAGAAGTAAATGATCTATGTGATGCATCAAGTTCAATTATGCATCCATTCATAAATAGTGGAGGAGCTATCAAGTCTATCCAGAACCATCATGAATCATATGGAGCAGCAAGTAAGAATATGATAGTTCACCATGAATGCATGCTACAAGACAACAAGGGCAATCATTACATTGATTAAGGGAACAAGTGAGTCATGTTTTCACTTTAGTAGTGAATGATAAACTATGAAGAAGTCATGCAATTAAGAGGGAAGAAGGATAATCACAGTGGCATTTCCAAAAGAATGGATTCAAGAGAGTAAATGCAAATGGAAACAAGCTTTATAAAAGCATAGATCAATATAAAGCTATAGGAACATTGAGAAAGGTCTTGAGTTCATACACAATGAAGATTCAAGAGGACTATGGGTAGACACAAAGGAGCAAATACACCAGAGTATGAAGATCTGCAGAGCATGACAACCATGTATGGTAGTGACTTGGACACAAGACTACTGAGCATGGTTGCTAGAAGTGAGGATGCTTTGAGGGAGATCTTTGTAATCTCTAAAAGCTTATGATAGTCTATTGAGCATAAACGATATATTCATATATCAACAAGAAAGTAGAATTGCAAATGACAACTCTACATATCTCAATCTCATGTATGAAATAGCACAGTCATGAAGGATTCAAAGCACAATCCTTACTGATTGTTTAAAACCTCAAAAAGCATGACAACCCATGAGATTGGAGGCAATCATGGGAATAATGCACGGGTGAGAAAGAAGGCCAAGAATGCAGCCCCATTTGGATAAGCATCATGATACAGCTATAAAGATAAAAAGAAGCACATTAAGGATGATTCAAATTAGTAACCAATGCATGCAACAGTGATCTTCATGGAGATAAAAAATGGTGCATTGATTGTTTTATAACAGTAAGCTTCCTTGAATGACAGTGATATTATGTTATATTAATGAACAATGATCATGTAGACATCCCTATGGAGTGTTTGGTGATAGTAGTTTTCTCAATGCCTTAGCATTCACAGTTACAAAGGACAGGGATATTGTACCAACATGGTGCTTTCAATGTGATTCAATCCATGATGATTCAAGGAGATACCAGTCAGAGTGATCTTGATGCATGAAGAGCATGACCAATGGAATTCAGTATGACAAGAATCAATGCATTAAGAACAAAGATACAAATAGTGATATTGTGAGTATGGTTGTACAGAAAAGAACAAAGCACATTTATTGGAAGACAACCATACTATTTAGGTAATCATCATGCCATGTGCATAGACATGGTGTTTTAAAACCTTATGTGTTCCCTCAGTGCAATAGATGATAACTTCAGTGCAACCCAAGTTTGTGAGATCAATAATATTTTGGAAGGATTGACAATGAATCTCAACTTTGGAGAACAATCACCCATTCATAGAAAGACTCCCAACTTTGGAGGATCTGAGAAGAAAGAATATGTAATACATCAAATCCAATATTTGCTAGTGCAAGTGGTCTTATGGTCACAGGAACTTCACAACATTCATGTAGTGAAAAACAAGTAGATGAGAGTTTAGAACTTATAGAAAAGTTTGAGTTCCTCCAATTGGATTGTGATGATCACAAAGAGCCACAAAGTAAGCTAGATAATGCACCTAGTATAGGTTTGGAGTTACCGTTGCAAGGAAATGGCAAGTCCACTATAGAAAATCCAACAACTTTTGCACAAGCACTAGCAACGGGAGATAGTGAAGGTGCAATGTTAAATAGTGGAACAAAAGTTCAGTATGAGAAGACGAAGCATGATAATTTTAATCAATTGAAAGATGTTCAAATCTGAACTGAAATGCCTCTAAAATACAATCCTGGATATGCATCATAAATTAGATGAAACCCAAAAGGAGGAAGTGGAGAGTTGTGCCTGTACTATGCAATGGCACTTAATCACTTTGCAGACCATTTTTTCTTCACATGGCAGCATTGTTTTGTGGAACAATTGATAGAGGTAGCTTTTGTTTCAACTGATGACTCTCACATGAAATCCCATTCATATTATAATCTTGCACTATCATATCATGGTAAAGGTGATTGTGACAAAGTTGGTTGCCATTACATGGCATCAAAAACAAGGATACCCATTGTTTAAAAAATTCAACATGAAAGAAATGTGCTATAGTATACAACAAATGAAGAATATTGTCATCTCAAGAGAATTCTTATGCAAAAATGGAGAGTTGGATGCAAGCATGGTCGCGGCCATGATAAAGATATTTTCCATTATTATGCAAAAAATGCATCAAAAACAAGGATACCCATTGTTTAAAAAATTCAACAGGAAAGAAATGTGCTACAGTATACAACGAATGAAGAATATTGCCATCTCAAGAGAATGCTTATGCAAAAATGGAGAGTTGTATGCAAGCATGGTCGTAGACATGATAAAGATATTTTCCATTATTATGCAGAAAATGCATCAAAATCTCAGTCATTCCTTCATGGTCATGGCCTAAAGGATCATTTTTCTTCACACAGTGCAGAAACCCATCTGGGGTTTGTACAAAAGTCACAAATACATTTACAAGGAGCTTGATATTTACATGGAGAATGTCAAATGTCTACAAGTATATACACAGAAGCAACAAAATGTTCATCATATTTCAACATTCAAACTCAAGTTGAGCATGTTTTATACAAAAAAATCGAAGGAACCTTCAACATTTTCACATAATAGAGCTTGAAATGAGCTTTATTCACAAAAAAAAAATGAAAGGATGGCGTTATTTCTGCAAGGAAAGACTTACAAATGAAAAATCTGCGGGTTCTTCCCCACAAAACGCCTCTAGATGCAAGTAATGGCGGTGCCCAACAACAACAAGATCAAAAACGTGAAGAATTTGTGCTCACAAAACCATTCTACAGTGCACCCATTGAAACCTCCATGGTGGCCAGAAGTGGAGCTCCTGAAGGTTCGAGCAAAAAATGAAAGGTTTTTTGCAAAGTTCTTTTGTTCTGTGTTAGGGTTTGAAACCCTAGTATGCTAACCCAAGGTATTTTTTACCTTGTTTTTAATTTCCAAACACCAACTAATGTGCTCCACGGCTAAGATTTGCAAGTCTTATTATTCCTTAGGCTATTTTTACCTTGTGGTGTCATTTTGAAAACTTAGACTTATGCCTTAATGTTTTTTTATATGACTCCATCATACTTTCCTTGGTGAATTTTCATGTCATTGAAATTTGCAAAAGTCTTTCAAGACTTAGAAGTGTGCACTTTGACCTCCCATAGGCTAAGCTATTGCTTATGTTTTTGCATCTATTTTGAAATGTGAAATGTTTGACCAAGTGATGGTTATAAATCACTTTTGTCAAGCATTACTATTAGATGCAGAAATAGTAATTGGTTAGGTTTTTATCAATGCCTTGAGGGAGTCTGAGTTGATTTTTTATCCTCTTACAAGGATTTAAGGGTGATTGAGGAATGGTTATTATTTTGTATTTATTATGAAAAATGTAAAACATTAACTTAAGTGATAATTTGTAAATCACTTAAGTCTAAATGTTACCTTTAATACAAAATTAAATGCATTGAACTTTCAACACATGCTTTTGGAGGTTTAGTTGAAGATTTATGTCTTCCAAACATAATGGAAGAGGTTGAAGACATGTTTGCACACCAAAAGTGTGATTCAAACAGTTTGGAGGCATATGAGCAATTTGGGGGAATATTGACCAACATGTGGAAAATGTGAGAGTTGTCTTTGATTGGGCTTTTGCAAGAAATGGGACCATTTTGGAGGCATTTTTTGTCATGCTTTTGGTATGGTTGGGTCTTGGCTTGACTTTTCTGCATTTGGAGGACATTTTGGAGGAGTTTTGGAAGGTTCTATTTTTTCCTTTATGTTGCATCCGACCAAGGGTTTCTAGAGGGACATGTGTGGGCAATTGGTTTCAAAAAATTTCTTAAGTATCTTCACAATTAAGTTTTAGGGAGTTCTTTCTTTCTAGCAGAGTGAGCTTGATTTTTTGGAGTTATCTTTTCAGCAAGAGTAGTATTGTAACTCAGAGACAGATTTGTATACCAGTGAGTACTTTGAATCAATGAAATTGAACATTTACCTTCTCATTTTATGTTTTATTGTGTGCATTTAGTGGTTGATCAGATTACTTGTGAAATTTAGTTTTTCTTTATAGTCTTGTCTCATTGTTAGGCATCTATTTAGCAGAAAAGTGTATTGTTGCAGGTTATAATTTGTGTTAGTAAATGCAAGTGATTTTAGTTATGAAATCTTTCCTTCTAAGAGTTCACCTGAAAAACCTCCTTATAAATTACTTATGCAATAATGTATGCAAAAAATGAGTTGTGTAAACCAGGTTGTGTCATTGTTTTTAATGTGTGCAAGTTGTTTGCAGATTTGAGTTAATTTTTTGGTGTATCGCCCTTTGAAGTTTCAATTAAGTTTCATTTTTATGCATCTTTTTACCCTTTCCTCAAGAGATCATTAGTTTAGGTGACATCAAAAGGGGAGCCAACCCATAATCTGTAGGTGTACTTGTTATCACTTGGATTTTGCACCCTGTTGAATGTGGAATTCAACAATCCAGTGTAACATGGGAATGATCTCGAAAGTATGAATACTTGGATAAGACCAAACCTTCGGAGAAGGCCAGCTTCCTATGTTGATAATATCACCTAAACTACTGATTTTGTAAGGAAAAGGGAGAAGGATTACTGACGAAAATGATTAAAGTTAAAACTGGTAAATGGTATTCCCTATGGCGATACACCTAACTAGTAAAAACCTGAAAATTTAGAGGACAATCGCTTGCTTCTCAAAGAACAAAACAAAACACTTGCACAACCTATTTTAGTAAATTCTATGCATAAATAATTCAGTAAAGAGGCTTAAACTAACCATAACTTTCATAAAGGAAAGATAATTTTCACAATTTGAAAGTGATGCACAATTTCTTAGCACAGTTTCTAACCTGCATAAAAGATAACTTTTGCAGAAAAGGCATGAAATGAGACAAAATAACAAGGAGGTTAAATTACCTCACAAATGATTTGATCAATCACCCTAATAACACACAATTCTGCAAGAACAAGAAGGAAAAAAGCTTCAAATGTTGATATCCAAGGACTTTTTATGAATTCAAGTCAAGTAAAATGAGTTACAGAATGTATGCACAGAATTTGTAAAAAGGACTCCTAGAGTCACTGTCTCTAAAATTTGCATAAATTCAAACTCTTTGTCAAATGAGTTACAAAAATAGCGAAGTACATGAGCTCCACAAACAAGGAAAGAACAACTTCCTTGGGTCGGATGCCACCTCCATGCCTAAAATCTAGCCACTAGATACACTCTAAATGAGCTCATGTTGATTGAAAAAGTCATGCAAGACTATAACAAACATGAAGGTGCAATAAATTGATGCCTATATGCTCTCAAAAGTAACTAAAAGCAACCAAATACTCCAATGTTCCTTGCAAGTGTTGGAAAACTTCCTCTAACTCCCCTACATGCTTGCAGAGTCATAAATCAAAGCAAATCCTTATCTCCCATATGACTTGGAACTTCATGACTTAGTCATACAAACGTGTGCTTTATTTTGTATTCAAAGATAATATTTAAATTAAATGATTTATAACTTATCATTTAAATTAAACATTTTACAATGAAAAACAATGCAAAAAATAAAACTTCACTTTCATGTGTTGGCATAGACATGAGTCAAAAGTTAGCAAGTTAGAAGAATTTAAGGAAGACCTAAGATTAAATATCCTTAAAAAAAAAGCCACGGTACTATTAAGTGGCTTTAGTTTTTGATAAAAATGGCAAAGAATGTCAATCCTCCATCATGGCTTAGGGTTTCAACCCTAAATCAAAACACAAAGGAAAATGAAAATCATTTGTTCATATGCTAGAAGCTTCTTGGAGAAGCTACGCTGCCGCCAGCCATGAGGGTTTCAAGGTGCTTGACCAAGGTCTTTCCTCTATGTTTTTAGCTTTTGAGGCATTAAATCTACATCTTGATGGCCGTTTTCACAGAGCCATAGGCAAGTTGCTCAAATTTTCAAAAACTAAAGGAAAAACTTTTACTTTTTGTGATTTTCCTAAACTTCATAGGCCACGACTTACTCAGATTTTCTCCTTCATTCTAAATTTTCTTCCCTCTATCTTATGTGATTCCACTATGGCTGAAGATTGTGCCACCATTAGAGCTTCATGAGAAAGCTTTATGAGATTTATGTAGAAAGATATAGAGGCTTTTTATGATCATGCTGGTTGGACGACTTCCAGAAGCTCTGGTAAGTATCTCTTTGTTGTTTCATCTCATTTTGAGAAATACTATGCTCGAATTCGAACCATTTATAGAAAAATACAAATAATATCCCAAACTTGGTTCGGCCTTTGTGAATTTCTGAATCTTTTTCCTTTGGGATGACTTATCACAGTATTCTTGCATTTTCTTGTACTTGAAGCAAACTTCTTACTGCTTCTTTGTAAATTTCGTGGTGGCTTTTTGTATTTAAATACCATGGTTGTATACTATTTTGCTTTCCTGAAGGTTGTTGTCATTCTGGTATAAAATTGAAGATTCAATAAAACCTAGGCCGCGGGTTTCCACCTCCTCTGCAATATGTAAGATTCAACACTTTTTGTTGAAAACCCATGAGGGTTTCAAGTCACATCAAGGAAATATATTCTGGGTTTAGCTCCTATAGATTAGCTTGTCATTTTTGTGCTTAAAAATCTTCAAAATTCAGCTCTCATAGTGTATTGGATTTCTATGTTGAAGTATGATATATGCAAGCCTTTGTGACGTGAATGAGATTCCATGAGAGAGCGAAAAGTTGAAGGCTCTAACAAATCTTTCCATTCCTTTATAACCACTACAGTTAACCATTGTTATCTTCACCAATATGTATGCCTTATTCACTGTATTTTACATGAATTATTTTGGATAATTCCTTGTACTAGCTTGTTCTTGTTTAAGAAAACATGTAGCTTTCACCACTTGAATGCAACTCTTTTATGTTCCTTCAGTCCTCCTGTAGTATCATTACTCTTAGACTCATTTTACTGTTGCTAATGGATCTGATTGTGCTCCTCTATTCTACATTGCACAAAATATTGCATAATTCTTTTTCCTACAAATCCATTTTATGAGCTTATTATCACACATGACTGGGTGGTTGTCTTCATAGCTCTGTCTCAAATATTTGAGTTTATAATTCTGCTCCACTTCAGATCACTTGCCCATTGTTGTTTTCACCAATATGTATTGTTTTTTGTCAAGATACCCTGTCCCTTAAACTTCTTTACTATAAAACCTCAGAACAGTAATGTCTTTTCAAGTTATCAATAGCAGGGGACAAATATTTCTTTGTCTATTGTTCCTTGATTGGGCTATCATCCATTTTGTGCATGTCCTGCAATCATGACGTTCCATAAGATTACATCTCTTTAGGAATTTTGACAAACAGTTCACATGCCTTTTCTATTTTTGTCATTTTCCATATATATCTACCAAGGCATCTACTGTTGTAACCCTTGATAATGCATAGTGTTTTGTGCATGATACACATTCTAGCCCGTATTAACATAATCATCTTTACTATGATATGGTCGTGCATAATCATAATATAAATGGGATTCCATGAGAGATAGTTGAAGCAAAACCTTGTCTGTGTCTTGATATATTCTACTAAATCCACTACTCTGTGTTTCAAAGAACCTCATTCATGATGTCGTAATCATTAATGTTGTTGTGTTTGAATAACCATGCTCCCACCTTGAGCTCCATGGGTGAGATGAATGTAAACAACCTGCACTCCTTAGCCATCTTTAAATTTTTACCTTTCTCTATTATGAAACAAACTACTAAAATGGAAGTATTTCCAGTCATTGAGTTCTCTTCATTGTTTCAATGAGAAAAAACTATTTTTGCAAACTGTATTGGATGCACTGAAGTATACTTAAAAGTTTTGCATATACAATGATTTGGGCTCAACCCTCATGGGAGCCACATTTATCTCCACTCATTTGATCTGAAAATAATTGCACCTATAGCTGCACATGGAACAAACAAGTTAGAAAAAATGACTGTCTTTTGTGTGTATGTTGACCAAATGGTTTTCCTAGACACCTAAGGCATTCATTGACCTTTAATACACATGGAGATGAGTTAATACATGCATAGGTGGATGATGTAAATGATCATGTATGGTTATGATCCTTCATTGCTTAGAGTACAACTCTAATACATTGCTTGACTACTGCAGGAACGGGAGCGCATGGAAATTAGGAAGGACAAGCAACGAGGACAACATTGAAGCGAGACAAACACTAACCAGTCATTCAGGCAATGACTGGTCATCCCTCTTACATGCACATTTATTTTCCTTTATTTATTCATGTATTAATTTTTCTTTATTTGTATCAAGGAAAAGTTAGTGTCATGACTTGTTGTGTGAGACACATGTATCTAATTACATTCAATAAAGATTACATTTTCAAAAAAATTGTAAAATCTTTTATGTTTCATTCACTTGTATGAATGTAATACCTTTTCTTGTAATCTTGTAAAGTTGTTTCATTTGTATAATTGAATGTAACATAGAAGGTTTAATAAAAATGTACCATTCATTTTGAAACATAGATGGCTCTTCCTGATTGAGCCTATAGATGAAAATCTAGTAACACTACTTTCATGATAGGATACCCACAACCTAAAAGTAGTCCCATGTTAGTCCAAATTTGTTGAGTTCTTTCACAAATTGGCAGAGGGGTAAAAATTTGGATCTCTAACAATTACACAAGGACCTTATAAGTCTTAGTGGAAAACCTTTATATGATGATTAAGATAGGTCTATGGATGCTTTATTACATGTTAAATAATTCTTACTTGGTGATTATGAACACTTAGATTGTGATATCTTGTTGATAAGTGAGCTTTTATTATACTTGAGTTTTATAGCTTTGTAATAAGTTTATTTTCCTTATTTGTTCTTGATTTGGGGCTCATGAGAATACTTGGTAGATAACCTTATTAATCATATTTAATAATATTATATGAAAGAAATTTATGAATGACTAAGGATAAATATATGCACATTATAAATTAATAGGTAATGCAAAAAAAGACAATTAACAACATATGTATAATTATAATTGTGTGTGTGAATTTGTGAGAGTTAGCAAATCGATAATAAAAACAACACAAACATCAATGAGATGTATTACATGAAAGATTAGAATCACACAATTAATCTAATTGCAACAAAACCAAATCTCTAAAAACATTCCATTGTTATCTATTCTTAAGGATTCATTAAATCATATTGGCTCTCAGATTTTATGTGTGCACTATGATTGCTAGAATGACAACCTAAGAAACGAGATGCTATTGAATGCAAGAATCTAAGTTCCTACATGATATTGCATGATGCAAATGGTAATGGTGATATTAACAATGGATAATGATGCTAGATTATATGATGTAAATGTTGTATACAAGCTAAGATGATAACTAAAATGTAACTATAAGCGAAGACATGATTCTAATCTAATATGATAATGCAATGCAACTTGCTAAGTATTAAACAATGCTAAATGCTTAAACTCTAAGTGCTCCAATTTCTCCAATGTTATTCCTACATAATAAGATTACTCAAAGATGGGATGCAAAATGTTGTAGCAAGAGGTTGTATTTATAGGATTTTCAAGTCATCTTGTGATGTGGCAACAATCAATGGTCAAGATTCAAACATGAGAGATGAACGGTGGAGATGGAAGAATCATGGAGGATGTTCCCTTGACCAAAGGAAACATGACAAATGTATGAGGGAATCAAGTGTGTGAGATTGCCAAGTGTCCAACATGTGCCTAAATTCAAATTAGGAATTTAAATATTAGACATATTTAAATACATGTGAAATTTGATGAGGTGGCAAGAGGGAACGTTGTAGACATGTGCTTAAATTTAAATTTGGGATTTAAATTTAATGAAAAGATCATTAATTAAATAAAACAAAGTATGTGAATTTTTTTATTTAATTAAAATAGAGGAATGTGATTTTAGATTGAGGAATTAGAAGAGTGAACTATATAAATAAATTGAGAATTTATTTATAAGTAGATGAAATAAAAGAGGTAATTAATTAAATAACTAGTATTTAATCAATTAATTTTCTTGACCGATTTTAGGTGTATACATTTTGCCCCTCTTCAAAGTAATGTGTTTACACGTTGCTTCAAAGAATAATTTGCTGCTAATGTCAACAACAACAAAAATTGATGCCCCAGACATTGATTTTTAGGTGATGACAGATATCTGCCCCCTTGGGAGATAAATCGATGAATTTTGGAATTTTTAGGATTTTTTGAATTTTTTGAATTTTTGATGGTTTTCTGATGATTTGATGATGATTTCAAAATTTTCAAGATATTTTGCCGATTTATCTCTCTATAAAGAAGATTGAGCCTACCAAGTGATTAACTGATGCCCATGTGTTGCCTCCTTGTGTTTGATGTTTGATGATTGCATTCAGCTGATTGATTTGATGATGTTGATGTGATAGTTGATGATTGACCTCATGATAGGTAGGATCAATGATAGGATGATGATGATTGACCTCATGATAGGTGAGGATCAATGGTAGATTGATGATTGACCTCATGATAGGCAAGGATCAATGATAGCATAATGATGATTGACCTCATGATAGGTGAGGATCAATGATAGATTGATGATTGGCCTCATGATAGGTGAGGATCAATGATAGGATAATGATGATTGAACTCATGATAAGTGAGGTTCAATGATAGGATGTTGATGATTATCCTCATGATAGGTGAGGATCAATGATAGATTGATTATGATGATGATTGTCCTCATGATAGGCGAGGAACAACGATAAATGCTCACGAGATTTGATCAAAATTGCATTAGAGCTGATTAGGTTGATTGATTGATTGATTTTGATTGATTGATAAGATTTCTAATTTGCAATATGTAATGATCATAGGAGGATTTCTGCATCAAGTGCAGGTGGATTCAGATTTAATTGGGCAATGTGGTTTGACTTCTCTGATTGATTGATATGCCCCAGTATAGGATTAATGTACTGAGACTTGATGATGTATTGATACTTGATGTATACACTTATTTAGTCAGATATTTTGTGATTCCTACCACTTTGTTGATGTATCTCTCCATGTTTGGATATCATTGTACACTTGACATTGTGATTTTGAGATTTATATATGTAGTGATGATTAGTGATCTACATGTGTTTATGATTTTGTGATGGATGCATTTAATTTCTATGTTATGATGCTTATATTTTGATGGTATGATATGCCACAAATGATGAAACATGTGTTATGATTCTATGATGCTTTATTAATGATGCCTATATGATACATGTGATGGATCTTATTATGCCAATGAAATGTGATGCATTTTATGTTTTTGTACTTTTCTAATGCAAATAGATGATGCAATGAATGGATGAATGTATGATAATGTTAATGCATGAGTGAATGGATGGATGGAATTATCATATGATAGTGCATAGTTCTATGTTTTTATGATGTTTATATGATGCTTATGCAATGATGAAATGATAATGCATGATTGATGATTCTATATGCTTTATGGATGATGTTTTATGCTATGTGAGATGGATTTTGATTATGCAAATAATGTGCGATGTTTATGTATGTTCATGTGATGATTATGCTGATCCAACTAGTCCTTTGTCAGTATTGGATTTGAGTAATAACAAATTTATACACCTTGACAAATCTATCTTCACTAATGGTTTTAGATGTTCATAACAATGGCATTATATCCTTTGCTTACCAGTCATGTTTTTTTAGCAACTTTTTCTTCTTGGAAATCTTACTCTACTAGATATGTCTTTCAATATTCTTAAGTGAATCCAAGATCCATTTTATTAAAGGAGTAAATAATTTTAGTGATGCATCAAGTTCAATTATGCCCCTATTAAAATTAGAGATGCTTTTCTTCTTGGAAATCTTACTCTGTTGGATATGTCTTTCAATTTTCTTAATGAACCATTTTCTTAATCCATTAATAATAGATGAAATGATTTTGATTATGCAAGTGAGATGCAATGCACTTCTTTTTGTGTTTTCTGATGTGGATATTATGATGTAATGCATGGATGGATGAATGATGTGATAATGCACATATGATATGATAATGCTTTCTAATGTATGCAACTAATGTGCAACTATATGAGAATGATGTGTTTTTGTTCAATGTCAAGTGTACTCAATCCATTAATAATAGAGATAACACCATTGTGAAATTGTTTCAACCTTGGAAAACCCCTAAATA
The DNA here is from genome assembly GCA_007258455.2 of Sequoia sempervirens. Lineage (NCBI taxonomy): Eukaryota > Viridiplantae > Streptophyta > Pinopsida > Cupressales > Cupressaceae > Sequoia > Sequoia sempervirens. Next base: position 124,597 of record VDFB02376921.1, read on the forward strand.
TAGATGCAATACTAATATGAATGCATTCTACCTTAATCATGCAGATCTAATTATGCAAAGGTTGTCACCATAATAGCCGATTTGTCATGCTTTTTATCATCATTGAGCCTTTAAAATGTTGAAAGTGAGTATAAGCATCAATGGCATAATTTAGACCATGATGACCTGAGTACTACTTTCATGATTTTTGATATTGCAAGTTAACACAAGCATCTAGGTATAATTAAACCGAGATGACTTGAGCATTCCTTGTGTAAACAAACAAGAGTTAATCATGTTTGTATGCAAATTCAAAATGTCATCAATGATACTTTTTAGAGCATGTCCGCGACAATTTTTACAGTAATAGTGATCAACTCACAGACAACACAGACAAAGAAAAATCATACTCCTTCCTAGCTTCTCTAGTTCAATACATCATCAAGGTGCTCCAAAGATATGATGACAATAATAAAAAAGTACAACAGTTGAATAGACATCCTGACATGATAAAGCCATGATTCAGAAGATCATTCATTTAAAGTTTTCTTTGATTTGATCCATTTAGTTGTTTGATGTTTGATATGGATGGTTGATGTATTCATGATTGTGCTTGATGTTCTATGTTGGGTTTTGCACTATGATCATTGTGTTTGTTGTGTTGTCTAACTATTGTTTGTCTGTTTGTTTAAGCTCAAAGTTTATTGCCCCTAGTGAGTTTAGGATTTTTCCCCCAATCTAGGGTGAGACATGACTGCAATGCTAGGATAAGTACATGAAGCTTTTTGATGATAGGAAAATTGGTGGCGAAAGCGAATGGTCAGCATTCTCAAATAGATGGAAAAACTAACCTATCACAAATAGCGCCTGTTGCCAAGTTTTCACTACTTGTTTTTATTGTACTTTTTCAAATTTTATGATTTTTTTGACTTTTTTGATGATTTTATTTTGTATTTTTCTCTTTTTTTTTGGATTTTTGATCTTTTTTTAAAAAATAAAAAATAAAATTATTTTTGATCTTTTTTTTTTATAGATTTTTTAGGACATTTAAGATGAAATGATATAACCAAACTTTTCCCTAATCTCATCAAGAACAAAGGAAGAAAAATGAGGCATGGATTTTGAACGATAGGAGATATGGAATGGAAGAATGCAAGGATAAGGATAATGGATGTGATGATCAAGATCGATTAGGTAAGATACAAACATAGAGCCCAAGTACTTTTCCCCTATTCTTCATCAAAACCAAGGAAGGGAAGAAAGGATGTATTTTGAAAGAATGATGGAATATGGATAAGGCGAAGGATATGATACAAAAGATATGGACAAAGTACATAGGATAAGATATATGATGTTCAAGAATATCCTTAACCTTACCAAGATCAAAGGTGGAAATGTGGAAGGTAATGTATACATGATAGGAAGATGGAAGAAGGACTCAAACATCAAGTTTCACGATCAAATATCCCTTTAATAAACCATGGCAAAGGGAATTAGACTCATAAATATTGGCCTATTAAAGGTATGATGGAAGAACTAAGGACTTATCCAAAGGTTTGGATTAAAGGACAATAATGGGGGATGAATGTTGGGTAATGGATATGAGATGGGAAGGCTTGTTGATAGATAGATGGAAAGGATTGCAAGGTCAACATTGGCACACACCTTGAAGGATGGTGGAGTGATGGAGTAACAATGGATTTGGAAAGTAATAGGTTTTTAGATGGAAGATTGGAGGAAGCTTTTGGATTAGCAAACTTGGATGCAAAATTGGATTTTATTGCTTCTATGATACTTTTAGAAGTCCACATGATTTTTTACTTTGATATTTGCTTTGTGGGCCTTTGTGGACTTTGAGATTTTTCTCTTTGATTTATGGACCTTTGTGGTCTTGGGAATTTTTCTTTGTGCTTTGATGGGCCTTTGTGGCCTTTTGAAATTTCCTTTTTTATTTATGGACCTTTGTGGTCTTTGGAATTGTTCTTTTTTCTTTGATGGGCCTTTGTGGCCTTTTGGATTTTTCTTTTGATTTTGGATCAAATTTTCTTTTATTTTTGCATGCCTCTTTGAGGAGACGTGTTGATCCTTTGATATATGTGGATTTTGATATGGAAGCTTTTGACATTTGGCACCAAAATTGCTTCCAAGAGCAATAGGAGAGGTGAATTGAGATGAATGATATGGAGGTATCATGGATGAGTTAATGTAGGTAGAATTTTGAAAGGGCATCAAGGATGTGTACCTTTGTTGTTCTTGAGGAATAGGATATGGACCTATGATAGAGGGAAGGTTAGATGGACTAGAATGAGGACCTAAGATAGATGGAAGGTTTCATGTATTAGGATGAGGACCTAAGATAGATGGAAGGTTTGGTGTACTAGAATACTTAGGTGTATAACCAAGGCCATGGTGATAGGGGTTTTCTTGAGCAGAAGGGGGTTCTAGGATACCTTGTTCATGAAGGCCTAATCCTTTTCCTTTGTAGTTCATACTTTGACACATTCGTTTACCAATGGGATATGTATTGTTTGTGAAACAAGATGTGAGTCCATTTTGGGTAGGATATGATATGGATGAAAGGATAGGTTTTGGAAGTAAACCGGATTGGATAAAGGTGGAGGATCCCAATTTTTAGGTGTGGGGTTCATGGATAGCTAGTATAGGTGTGATGGGATCTTGACATGGGGATGATGGGGTGTTTTGATCTTGACTTGGAAAAGAATCAGGAGGTGAAAAAGATGGAGTAACTTTCTTTTCATTAGGTACATAATCATCATGAAGTGGTATGAAAATAATATCTCGATCTTGAGAAGGATGGACATCTTTATGAAATGAAAGGATATCCTCAGATGAAAGCATATCTTGATCTTGATGAGGAAGGGAATCATGAGATTCTGTACAAAAGCATATCTTGATCATGAGAAGGTAGGTCATCATTAGATAGGCTCGAAGAACTATCATGCTCCTGGGATTCAATGGAACTGTGAGATGGTATAGATTCATTAGATGGAGTGGAAGGAGGACTTGGAGGGATACTTTTCTCTTGAGATGAAAAGGAATCATTGTGGATGAAAAGGGGGAGGAGGGGATCCTCATATAATTCTTGAGAGATGGAGTCTTGGTCAAAGATTGGAAGAACTTTTGGAATTTTGGTATCATCGGATGAAGTGGAAAGAATGCTTTGATCTTGATTTGCAAGGGAGTCTATGCTAGCATGGTTTGGACTAAGAGATTGACATGAATCATTGGGTGTAGAAGATATGATAGAAGAAGGTGGTTGGATGGAATCGTTAACTTGGGTGAAAGAATCATGAGATATATTTTGGCTTATGGGAGATGAAGATAGATGCATGACATGGTAAGATTGTTCAATATCATTTGTGATTGAAGACTTTGATTTGGGTTTCTCATTTAAATTTTTCAAGAATTCAAAGATATTAAACTTGGATGATGTAGTTGTTGGTGGAGAAGGTATCATGTCTATATTTATGTCAAATTGATAAGAATAGATTTCTGGCAGCAAATATCTCTCTATGGTTTCTCTTTGTATGTCTAGGATCTATTGCTGAAGGTTTGCACTTGTTGAGTTAAATCATTCAATTGATCCTCACCTATTTCTAGTTCATAAAATCTGTGAAAAGAATTTCCTTCTCCTCATCCATGATGGTCTAATGTTTAGGCACTTTAAGATGTTAGTGTGAACCTAAATGTTTATCCTATTCTAAAGATGCAAAACAACTATTATGCAATAAGGAAGAACACAAAGGGACACCTCAAGATTAGCCTAAGAAATTGTTGACACAAAGAAATAAGATGAAAGAAGATTGCAAATGATTATACCTTCTCTTTGCAACTGAAATTCCTTGGTTGGCCCTTGATTTTGAGTACTTGTGTGCTCCTTGGATGGCTATTGATATGACTAAATGCAAGATTGACTATATGATGGGATGCAAATGCTAATGGCTAAAATGGCTTGGCTAAGTAAAAGGAAATGCTTGTGAGTTGAGTGTTTAAAATGACAAGATGTAGGTGCAAATATGACTAACTCTCCTAAATGCCTTAGAGGAGGGGGTATTTATAGAGAAATTTGAATTCTCTAGAGAATTCAATGGTTGATATTTATCCAACAAGATCAAGATGTAGGGCTATGGTGAGTTGAGGACTCACAAGCCCTCACATCTTGACATGTGGAATGTGAGATGGCCAAGGATAAAATGATGTGGAAGTGAGGTGGAAGGAAGGTACATGATGTGTAAGGAGGACATGTACCTTGGAAGTACATTGGGAGATAAGAAGAATCTTGGGTGAATAAATGTGAATTAAAAATTCACATGCTTGGAAGAATCCCATGGACAAGACAAGGTTCCAAAAAGGGAAGCACTTGTCCACATGTGACTTGATGTGACAAGTCAAATGTTCTAGAAGTTGCATAGGATAAGGTAAGCCTTGAAAGGATAAAATGTGAATTAAAAATTCACATGGGGAGGAGAGACCTATGATGAATAAATGTGAATTAAAAATTCACATGGGAAAAAGGGTCAATGCTAAGAAAGGAAAATGAAAAGGTTGACTAAAAAGGTATGCTAAATGTGGCTAATGACTTTGATTAAGGTTGTGCAAATACCTGATTAGGATAATTAATAAAAGATTAGAGGCAAGTGGAAAATATAGGAGGATGTGACATTAATCCCTGATTAAGAGGATGCACATCTTAATCATGAATTAATTAAATTAATTCAGATTAGAAAGGGATTATGGAGGATGTGACAAGGAGAGAGAAAAATGAAGAATTTTAAATTGATTTTATTCAAAAAGGTCAAATGACTAAATTAAATAAATTGATATATTTATTTAATTTAGAGAGGAAAAGGTGTAAGGTAAAGCATTTAATTGTTAAATTAAACACTTTAGGGACCTTAGGAAGACCATGAAATATTAATTAAATGAGTGATTTAATTAATACTGACCAAGAGGATGAGGTGTATGAGTTAAAGGGATGAATAAGGAGACGAATTTGACCATATGGAAGTGGTCAAATTTGGATTTCTACAGTTAGATCTTGGTTTAGTTTGGAGAATTTCACTTGTAAAGGTCATTTTCAACAAGTTTAAGGCATTGGTGTGACTGAGGAATGACTCTGTTCTGGAAAATATCCTTAATTTTGGTTCAAACTAACGAACAGACAAGGAACTTAGCTCTCTAGTTTTGCATTTACTAGATGCGCTAAAACAGGGCCTGTATGCACTAAAAGATTACACAGATGCACTAGAACAGAGACTGGATGTGCTAGACTATACCCAATATGCGCTAAAAAATAGACTCAATGCACTAGACAATGACTCGGATGTGCTAAAAGATGACTTATATGCACTAGCAAATGGACCGGATGTGCTGTACAATAACTCAGATGTGCTGGAGAATGTAATAAATGTGCTAAAAGATGTCAGGGATGCGTTATACTGCCCCTCCTAGATGTGATTTCAACTAGGTATCTTGTAGGTGAATGCGCTAAATTTTGGATGTTGTGGTTGTCATTGATGTCAACACTATTAGCATTAATGCATTAGAAGTTGTATATGTCGAGGATATTGAGAAAATTGTAATAAAAAGTGCTACAGGTTGTTAGTGGTGAAGTGAAGTTCAGTCTGTCGATGAACTCATTACGTTGTTGTTCAGAGGTTGTGGAATAAAGGGAATTTTTTTGAGTATATCTAGTTTATCCATGTTGAGTTTCAGAGATCCACGTGAATATTTCATCAAGTTATGAAGATTTGTATTCTGATAGTTTTTTTGTTACTTCGGTTTGTGTTCCTGAATGAAGATCATGTGATTTCAGTAATTTCAATTGTTGTAGATGCTCCTCTAGTGATTCATAATGTTTGTGGATGTTTCTATATCATGCTCTATCTGTGTTGCATGCCTGCATTTGTTTTTTTGCTCATGATCTGAGATTTTCTCTTGAGTGTTCATGTTTTTCATGTTCTTGGCCGACAAGGTGTTGAAGTGTGTTGTGGATCTTCGAGGAGTAATTAATTGAAGTGGTTCGTGTTTGAGGATGTTATTTTTGGTCTTCACTATGTTGTGTCTGACCTTGGTTGATTTGCATGAAAAATATTTATTGTTTTGGGCCAACAGTTTGTATTCATTTTATTATTTCTTTGTGGTCGACTTATAGTGATGTATTTTCTTGTTGCGGATATATATAAGCGATTGCTTATATCATTTGATGTAGTGGTGTGTGAAAATAATGTTTTTAATCATTCAAAGGCATAGAAGAGTGTGAAGAAGAGTGAAGAAGTGTTTGTGTGCTTAATCAGAACTGTAATCAGGCATTAGCAGATGTTATTTTCTCAGTTCAAAATCTTATGGATATAATCAGAACCTTTCTGTAAGACAGTGTGTCTTCCTTTGTAATTGAGCAGTGAGCTCTAGGCAGTGTGTTTGAATGCATGTGCATTCCCCATTCATATTTCCTTATACTTTTAATAGGGTATAATCTTGTGGACTGACCTCCACCATGGTTTTTCCCTTAATAGGGTTTCCACGTAAAAATCTAGGTGTTATGTGTGCTTCTAATGTATTGTTGATTCATGCTTTCATGGTTATTGATTTGATCTATGAATAAGGTTAATGAAGTTCAATAATTTAAAACTCTATGAAAGCAGATTCACCCCCCCCCCCTCTTAGTTGTATATCCTTTTGTTTCCAACAATTGGTATCAGAGCAAGTTCCTTGAAAGAAGTTTAACAACTTGAGGTGATCCAGGATGGTGACTTATAAGAAGGATAGTCCTAGATTTGATGGAAAAAATTATTCTTTGTGGAAGACTCAAATGGAGTGCCATCTGAGATGCATTAGTGAACCCTATTGGAGCATTACAAGTAATAGGTATATTATTCCACAGTATGGTCCTACTACTTTTGCTGAGATTAGGGATGTTGAGTGCTTTGACTGATACTAAGATGAAAAATGTGATGGATATGAAGACTGCTTATGAGATCTAGAAAAAGTTGGAGACCTTGTATGAAGGTGATGCTAATGTGAATATTTCTAAGCTACAAAGTCTAAAAGGGAAATATGAAAAGTTGAGAACGGGTGATGATGAAAATGTTACTACTTTCATGCAAAGAGTGAATGAATTTGTGTGTGGTATCAGATGTGTTGGTGGACAGATAGACAAATCAGAGATTGTTGCTAAAGTGCTTAGATCCTTTCCTGATTCTTACAAAGTCAAAGCTAGTGTTATTGAAGAGCTTCAGACAAGTGTTACTAGAGATATGTTGATTGGTAAGCTTACTGTTTTTGAGTTGAGTGGATTTGGTGATGCCCTTCCTAAGGTAGAATTTGCATTCAAGGCCACTACTTCTGGAAGAGATAAACAGAGATATGATCCAGGTGAAATTTCATCAAGAAAGACATTCAAGTATGAGGATGAAATGAAACAGCTCAATGAAGAAGAAAGAGAGCTAGAAGAGCTTGAAGCACTGATTGTGAAAAGAGAAGCCAGAGGACAAGGTAAGTATAAGGGGAAGTTGCCTATTAAATGTTTATCTTGCAATAAGATAGGTCATTTTGCATCAAGGTGTCCTGAAAGAGTTTCCAATCCAAGATATTACAACCTAAATTTCAAAAGAAGTGTTACTATGTTGTTGGTGAAGGTGTGGCAGATGATGAATCTAATAAAGGAAATGCAAGTGAAGATGAATTTGTGTTTATTGCTATCAAGGAAAATAATCCTATGTCTACTGAATCTGCTAATTGTACAAATGTGGAGAAATCCCTAGCTGCTCGAGTTGAAGAGAAAGATGAATGGGTAATTGATAGTGGTTGCTCTCATCATATGACAGGAGATAAAAGTAAGTTTGTGAGTTTGGAAAAATATGATGGTGGTGTTGTGAGATTTGGTGATGACAAAGCTGGTGTGATCTGTGGCAGAGGATGTATTTCTCTTCATGGTAAGCATAATACTGATGATGTCCTGTATGTGGAAGGTTTGAAGCATAATCTCTTGAGTTTTGGACAGATGATTGATAAGGGATACAATCTTTAGTTCATGGATGGTAAGTGAAAAATATTGGGAAATTCTAGAAATGTGATTGCATCAGCTACAAAAACAAAAGGTAATATCTTTCGCCTGAGTGTTGTGGCATAGGAGAATGTGTCATGTTAACTTTGATAATATTATCGAGATAAGTTCTACTAAGGCTATTAGAGATCTTCCTAAGTTGATCAAACCTATTAATGTCATATGCAACGAATGTCAATTAGGAAAGAAAACTAGAATTTCATTTCGAAGCAAACAACAAAATTCAAATGGATTGTTGGATCTTGTGCATACTGATTTATGTGGTCCTACTAGAGCTAGAAGTTTACAAGGATACAGGCACTTTATGTTTCTTATTGATGACTATTCAAGAATGATGTGGGCTACTTTCTTAAGGGAGAAATTTGAAGCTCTGGAAAATTTCAAGATCTTTAAGGCTATGGTTGAAATAGAGATAGGTGTGAGAACCCCAATCCCAATACCTGCAAAACAATAAGAACAAACACATTAGATTAGAGAATGCAAGAAAGAACAAGGATTCCCCATGAAATCCATTCACAAAGCTTAAGTTAGGAAAATAAATGATAAACACAATGAAAACAACAAAATAGAGATTGAATCCTAATTAAACTAGCAAACTCATGATCCCATGGAGGAATTGGTGCCAATTTGATGTGAAAATTGGCCCTTTCCCAATTCCTATGATGCAAGATTGATGTATGTTAATGAATGATCCACTTTGATGAAGGATGGTGAGTGCTCGAAACTAAAAACCTGCATAACCTAACTAAGAACTCAATGGTGTTGGTGAAAATGGCTAAAGATTTGAGTATAGTAACTTTGCATAAATTGTGGATGATGAAATGAGGAGATTAGCCTCTTATTTATAGAATGCCAAAATGGATGAATGTCCAAAATAGAGCAATGTGGGACTAACATTCATCCAATTGCAAGATGCCACTTGTCAACCTATGAGTGGATGGAGGATGTGCAAGTTTTGAGGATTGTGCCAATAAATGCCTATTTTTGAATTTTGAATTTGTTGAAATGACATGGGAGAGGGAAGAAAGAATGCATTAAATGCCTCTTGGATCAAGGCAAAGGACATGTAAGAGAGAGTAAATTCCTTGTTGGATGTACATGTCAACTTGGATTTTTGAATTCAAACTTGGAGAATATTCCCAAAAGATGCCTTGTTGAGGAAAATAGAGATTTAATAAATCAATTAAATCTATTTTCATGTGCAAGTGGTAAAAGCTAGAGGATGGGACATGATAGGAGATTAAATTAATCCAAGTTAATTAATTTAATGAAGAGATTAAGTGATGTGACCTATTTGACTTAAATTTGTGGATTTATTTAAATCAAATATGAGAGGAATGTGATAAGAGATTAATTAAATAAAGATTTTGATTTATTTAATTAAAAGAGATGATTGTTAGATTAAACTAAATAAGGTTTTAATTTATTTAATTTAATAGATAGACTTTAGAGATTTAATCAAATAAAATTAATTATTTAATTAAATGGATAATTAGATCAAAATGATTAATTTAATTATCGAGAAGAGGTGACTTAATTAGATAACTGGTTTATTTAATTAAGAGAGGAATATTGATGAATTTAATCAGATAAGGGTATTTGATTAAATGGTTAGACCGAAGGATGATTTAGGATGAAACAATGTTAGTAGTCGATCAGATGCACAATGTCAATTGGTACATTTTACTTGTCTACAATAGGTCCGAATATTAAATGTTTGAGATCAGATAGAGGTGGTGAATTCACTTCCGAGTTTAATTCTTTTGTGAAGAACATGGAATAAAGAGACAATTATTTGCACCACAGAACCCTCAGCAAAATGGAGTTGTGGAAAGGAATAATAGAATAGTTCTAGATGTTGCTATAACTATGATGTTGGAAGGAAATGTACCTCATATCTACTGGAGAGAAGCTATGAGTACTGTTGTGTACACACTTAACCGGGTACAAATCAAAGGTGATACTGGTAAGACTCCTTTTGAGCTATGGACCATTCAAAAGCCTATTGTTAGATATTTCAAGATCTTTGGAAGCAAGTGTTATATCAAAAGAGATGAAGATATAAGAAATTTTGATGCTAGGAGTGATGAAGGAATCTTTTTGGGTTATTCTACTAAAAGCAAGGCCTAACGGTGTTATAATAAGATATTGAAGAAAATGGTAGAAAGTGTAAATGTCAAGGTTGATGAAGACATAGTTGCACCATCCAAAACCTGTGGATATGATTCTGATGATTAGAATGACAGTACAAACAAAATTCATACTTCAAATCAAGTTTAGATCATTCCAGTGAATCAAGAAGATCAAGAGAAAGGATAAACTGGTGAAAGTACAAAAGAGAGATCAGAAGAGCCTGAAGTTCAAGAATTTCTTAAGACTCCAAGGTATGTAAGGTTGAATCATTCAAAGAATCAGATCATAGGTGATAAGAACAAAGGTGTTCAAACTAGGAGAAAGATTGCAAAAGAATACTATTTGATTTCAAAGACTGAGCCTAACAATGTGAATGAAGCATGCAAAGATGAACATTAGGTTGAAGCAATGAAAGAGGAACTATAGCATATTGAAAAGAATGATACATGGATTCTTGTTCCCAGACCTAAGGATAAAAATGTAATTGGAACTAAATGGGTCTTTAGAAACAAACTGAATGAGCAAGGTGAAGTGGTTAGAAACAAAGCAAGACTGGTATGTAAGGGATATTCATAGATGGAAGGTATTGATTTTGAAGAAACCTTTGCCCCTATTGCTAGAATTGAAGCTGAGAGATTGTTTCTTGCTTATGTTGCTTACAAAGACTACAAGGTTTGTCAGATGGATGTCAAGTCAACTTTTCTAAATGGTGAGTAGAAGAGGTGTATGTTGAACAACTGGATGGATTTCAGTTGACTGATCAAGGAGATATGGTTTGTTGGTTGAAGAAAGCATTATATGGACTCAAGCAAGCCCCTAGAGCATGGTATGCCAGATTGGATAAGTACTTGGTGAAGCTTGGATTTAACAAAGGTACTGTTGATAGTAAATCTATATTTCAAGATTGATCATAATAAAGATTTGATTGTGGAAGTCTTTGTTGATGATATCATATTTGGAGGAGATGATAGCTTGTGCATGAAGTTTGCTGATGAGATGCAGAATGAGTTTGAGATGCCAATGATTGGAGAGATGAAATTCTTCTTAGGATTGAAAATTACTCAGTTAGATAAAGGGATATTTATATCTCAGTCCAAGTATGTGAAAGAATTGTTGGAGAAATTTGGTATGGAAGATTCAAAGCCAGTTAGTATACCCATGGTGACTAGATGCAAGTTGACAACTAATGATGATTCTCCGAAGGAAAATTAGACTAGATACAGATCAATGATTGGTGGATTGCTTTATTTGACTTAGACCAAGCCTAATATCATGAATGTTGTATGTATTGTTGCAAGATTTCAAGTTGATCCTAAAGAATCTCATGTGATTGTTGTGAAGAGGATTTTCAAATACTTGAAGGGGACAGTTAACTTTGGCCTATGGTATCCTAAAGATGATGATCTTACTTTGAGTGCCTTTATTGATGCTGATTGGGCAGGAGATGTGAATGACAGGAAAAGTAATAGTGGTGGAGCATTTTTCTTGGGAAAGAAGCTAATTTCACGGTTAAGCAAAAAGCAGAATGTTATTTCTTCATCTACTGCAGAGGAAGAATACATTGTTGTTGCTAATAATTTTACTCAAGTACTATGGATGAAGCAGATGTTGAAAGATATCAGAGTTGTGTATGATGAGCCTATTGTTATATTTTGTGATAACTCAAATACTATTAGCATTTCTAAGAATCTGGTGTTGCATTCCAAGACCAAGCAGATATCTATCAAGTTTCACTTTTTGAGAGAGAAAGTAAGTGAAAAGGAAGTCAGATTGGAGTATGTGACTACTAAGGAGCAAATTGCAGAAATATTTACCAAGTCCTTGCCTAAGGATACTTTTGAGTATCTCAGATGGAAGTTAGGGGTGATTACCCCTCTTAATCAAAACTAAGATGCAGTGATTTGCATCAATCCGTGCATTTCATGATCATATTTTGATCCAGATTGATGTTGTGGTGGCTGATACTCAGGGGGAGTAGTCAGATGTTCAGATGTTCAGGTGTTCAAACATTTGCTTCAGAGCTTGTATAGAAGATATATTTGTCATTGATGACAAAGGGGGAGAAGAGTAATGTGAAAAACTTTCTAGGTGAGAAGAACCTAAGGGGGAGTAAGTGTAGTTGCGTTGATAGTATTTTTCACATCATGTGTTGCCATCAATTCCAAAGGGGGAGATTGTTGTATGTTGTGATTTTTTTGCTGATATGTGGTTGTCATTGATGTCAACACTATTAGCATTAATGCATTAGAAGTTGTATATGTCGAGGATATTGAGAAAATTGTAATAAAAAGTGCTACAGGTTGTCAATGGTGAAGTGAAGTTCAGTCTGTCGGTGAACTCAGTACGTTGTTGTTTAGAGATTGTGGACTAAAGGGTATCTTGTTGAGTATATCTAGTTTATCTATGTCGAGTTTCAGAGATCCATGTGAAGATTTGATCAAGTTATGAAGATTTGTATTCTGACAATTTTTATGTTAATTTAGTTTGTGTTCCTGAATGAAGATAATGTGATTTCAATAAGTTCAGTTGTTGCAGATGCTTCTCTATGATTCATGATGTTTTTGGATGTTTCTAGATCATGCTCTATCTGTGTTGCACATCCGCATTGATCTTTGTGCTTGCGATCCGAGATTTTATCTTTAGTGTTCATGTTTTTCATGTTCTTGGCTGACAAGGTGTTGAAGCGTGTTGTGGATCTTCGAGGAGTAATTAATTGAAGTGGTTCATGTTTGAGGATGTTATTTTCAGTCTTCATTATGTTGTGGCTGACCTTGGTTGATTCACATGAAAAATATTTATTGTTTTGGTCCAATAGTTTGTATTCATTTTATTATTTCTTTGTGGTCGACTTATAGCGATGTAATTTCTTGTTGCGGATATATATAAGCGATTGCTTATATCATTTTATGTAGTGGTGTGCATGAATAATGTTCTAAATAATTTGAAGGTAGAGTAGAGTGTGAAGAAGAGTGAAGAAGAGTGAAGAAGTGTTCATGTGCTTAACAGGAACTGTAATCAGGCATTAGCATATGCTATTTTCTTAGTTAAAAATTTGATGGATATAATCAGAACCTTTTTATAAGACAGTGTGTCTTCCTTTTTAATTGAGCAGTGAGCTCTAGGCAGAGTGCTTGAATGCATGTGCATTCCCAATTCATATTTCCTTATACTTTTAATAGGGTATAATCTTGTGGACTGACCTCCACCGTGGTTTTTCCCCTAACAGAGTTTCCACGTAAAAATATTGGTGTTATGTGTGCTTCTGATGTATTGTTGATTCATGCTTTCATGGTTATTGATCTAATCTATGAATAAGGTTAATGAAGTTGAATAAGTTTAAAATTCTGTGACAACTGATTCACCCCCTCTCAATTGTTTATCCTTGTGTTGCCAACACTAAAAGGGTCTGCAAATGTGTTAAAAGATTGAATAGATGCACCATAATATGACCTAAATGTGCTAGAAAATGAACCATATGTGCTAATAAATGACACAGATGTGCTAGACAAATCAATGGATGCACCAAAATAGTGCATGAATGCGCTAAACTGGAAGTTTTCAGTGTTTTTGGATAGTCTGTCTAGTTGTTTTTCTTTGAATCTAAGTGTTTCCAAGGTGTAATATGTTGAACAATGACTTTTTCTTGGTTTCCAGTTTGCAAATTATGTGAATTAAGTGCTTTAAATGGATGATTTCTTGAATATGACTCCAAACATAGTAGCAAGTTGGCAAACAATTGTTTCCACCTAGGAACTAAACTTTGAGTGTGTATTTAAGAATCTAGTCTGATTCTTTCGATTTCCACAGGTATAACACAAGAGAATACAATTCAAGCACTTTTCTATTCTCAAGGGTCACTTAAAATACTGCAACCCACATCTTAAAACTATGTCAGCTCACATAGTCGTGTCACCCCCTAGAGGGTGCCCCTGTTTTTGCCTTTCCTAAGTCTTAACCAAAGTTCAATCCTCCACTTTTGGCCGGGGATCTCTGATAGTTATATGGTGAGTGTCTTAGGGGAATATTCTTCCCTCCCCTTGCACTGTGATATAGAAAGTGTTCAGAAACTGACTCGGCTAACTTCTACACTAAGGTTTGTAACAAGGGTTTTTGTTTGGTGCAGCAATAGATAAACTCCCTCAAGAGACCTCCCAACCTTTAGAAAAAAGGCTTTGTGGATGGTTATCTTGCACACTATCATCAAATTGTGGACTTTCCCTGAATTCTCTTTTGATTATAGTGGGTCAAAAAAATTGGCTTTAGTTGTTCCCACTTAGGTCGCTCCCATAGGGTGAGTACTTTTTCCCACTACAGCAGGCCTTCTAAAGGTGTTGACAAAGCATAAAATAGTGAGTCTGGCATTTTGATCACCCAGTAAAGGGGAGAGCATAGGCCTATCACTTTCAATCACAGTAGACAAGGGGCTCAACTGACCTTTTAATTAAGCTAGATGCCTATCTTAATCAAAAGAAAGCAATAATATTTCCAGCCCCTGCAAACACGATTAGCAGTTTCAACTAATGTATTTGACAAGCGTATTTAGTACAATGGATATCAAATGATTTTTATTTCACTTCAATGCTCCATGTTCCTCTTAAAACCTGCAATAAATGCTTAAAATGTTAGATGAGATCAAGAAATAAGAAGATATAAGGGTTAGATGAATGATTAAGCATAAAAACCCTAAAACTTAGACCAAGTTACAATGAGATTTGACTTTAGGTGTAAAATTGAAATTTTTAACTCTATAAATTTGAGAAACACCTACACCATTGCATAGCTTATGAGATTCTACCCCATTTCAAAAAAGAAAGGCTTTGAAAAAGACCTTTGTATGACCAGGATATGGCCATTTTAAGATTGACTATAAAAGCGCTAAAATAGAGAGCATATGCACTAAAAGACTACTCAGATGTGCTAAATTGTTGTATGCACTAGAGAGCTCAATGTATGCACTAAAACAGTCATCAGATGCACTAAAATATCAATCAGATACGCTAAAAGACCCCTATATGCACCGAAAGATGAACCAGATGCCCTGTAACAAGAATCAGATGTGCCAAAAGAGTTTTCGAATGCACCGTAATAGGAATCATATGCACTAAAGGATGTTTCGGATACTCCAAAAAACTTCCAGAAAATGTCAATAAAAAGGGGCTAAGCCCCATGATGGGTGCCAATTTTATGTAATGTGTGAATTGTGGGAGTTAGTAAATTAGTAATCAAACACACAAAACCAATGAAACGTATTACATTAAGGATTTGAATCATAGAATTAACAAAATTAAAACAAACCAAATCTATAAAAACATTATATTTTTCTCTATTCTTAAGGATTCATTAAATCATATTGGCTCTCAGATTTTATGTGTGCAATATGATTGTTAGAATGACAACCTAAGAAATGAGATGCTATTGAATGCAAGAATCTAAGTTCCTACATGATATTGCATGATGCAAATGATGATGGTGATATTGACAATGGATAATGATGCTAGATTATATGATGTAAATGTTGTATACATAAAATGTAACTATAAGCTAAGACATGATTCTAATCTAATATGATAATACAATGCAACTTACTAAGTATTAAACAATGCTAAATGCTTAAACTTTAAGTGCTCCAATTGCTCCAATGCTATTCCTGCATAATAAAATTACTCAAAGATGGGATGCAAAATGTTGTAGCAAGAGGTTATATTTATAGGATTTTCAAGTCATCTTGTGACGTGGTAGCAATCAACGGTCAAGATTCGAACATGAGAGATGAACGGTGGAGATGGAAGAATCATGGAGGATGTTCCCTTGACCAAAGGCAACATGCCAAATGTATGAGGGAATCAAGTGTGTGAGATTTCCAAGTGTCCAATATGTGCCTAAATTCAAATTAGGAATTTAACTATTAGACATATTTAAATACATGTGACATTTGATGAGGTGGCAAGAGGGAACGTTGTAGACATGTGCTTAAATTTAAATTTGGGATTTAAATTTAATGATAAGATTATTAATTAAATAAAACAAGTATGTGAATTTGTTTATTTAATTAAAATAGAGGAATGTGATTTTAGATTGACGAATTAGAAGAGTGAAATATATAAATAAATTGAGAAATTATTTATAAGTAGATGAAATAAAAGAGGTAATTAATTAAATAATTGGTATTTAATTCATTAATTTTCTTGACCGATTTTAGGTGTATACAATAATAAAAAT
Source organism: Sequoia sempervirens (assembly GCA_007258455.2). Classification (NCBI taxonomy): domain Eukaryota; kingdom Viridiplantae; phylum Streptophyta; class Pinopsida; order Cupressales; family Cupressaceae; genus Sequoia; species Sequoia sempervirens. The sequence goes on from VDFB02376921.1 coordinate 141,014, forward strand.
AATTATTATGCTAGGTAATATACAATATATGTGAGAATAGATATATGATTTCTACGTTTCTTGCATCACTTCATTATTTTATTTCTTTTCTAACTATAAAGAATCGCTATGTACATTTATATAGATGAAGTGCCAATTGAAATAAAGCATTTTTGTTTTCTACCAAATTGATCACAACCACTCCACAACTACTAAAAATAAGTTAGGACTTGTAGTTTGGCATGTGGGTGTTGAACATGTTGATAAAATTTCTAAAGAGATTTTAGGGGCTATCAAGAAACCCTTGATAAAAATGGTTTAATGTAGCAACCTAGATCCTTCTAGAATGGTAAGGCCTACTTGAAGAGCCATGGTCCTCATTACATATAGTTGCAATAAACAATGTGGAAACAAATTGGTAAGTTATACTTTTTTAAACCATTTTCCTTGGGAAGTTACTTGAACTACTTTAATAATATAGAAGAGAAGAATCCACCATTAATGCGCCTCTTTGACCGTAGTGTCAATAACATTATCCAATTTTATAGGAATTTAATCTAGATTGATCTCTATTTGTTAAAAAGTCTCTCTGGACTATGATGTATCTGAACAAGGTATAAATTAATGGCACAAGAGCTCTACACCAAATAATAGATGAAACTAAATGCAAGAAGGAAGAATAAGCTGAAGAGAATTATATCTTACTTGATTGGTGATGATTTAATGTCCCAATCCAAGTGGAAAAATCTTGTGTTGAGGTTCTATTAGTCTTTGCTTCTATCTAGGTGTATCCAAACTCAATCATAAACTTAAAAGGTGAGTTGTTTTCAATACTTATGATGGCATTCTTTATACTTAACATTAGCATATTATAAAATGGTTTGTAGTTGCTACTAAATGTGTTGAATGTGAGTAATTAATTGAAATTTTTTTCACCTTTATTGTGAGCTAAAGGAATTATTGTTATTAATGGTAGAACAAGATAAGCTAAATTAATGGGTGCTAGAGGTTTGAAACCCAATTAAACTTGAAGGGGCTATGTGTGGTAGAATTATGAAGATCTCTATTATAGTTGTGCTAAATAAAAGGTGGTATTTTATCCCAAGTGTATTTATTATTTTAATTGTAGACCCTAAGAATATTCATTATTATACAATTTACCACTTTCATCTATCCTTAAATCTATGAATGGAATGTAGTGGACTTGTTCAATTTATCTCTAACATAGACCGGAGTTCTTTCTAGGCATTGCAAGTAATAACATTTTATATCGATCATATAAGATGGTTTTTTTGGATTCCAAAGTGGATCTAGACATGTTGAAAGTATATTTGGTCTATTTATAGAGCTAAGTTTGCTTTCTTACAAGGTATTTGAATTCCCATCTTTGATAAGCTATCAACTACTACAAAGAAATAATTATTATCATGCCTTAAAGTAGGGTAGCTTGAGAGAAAAATCCATGGAAATAAATTCCAATGGTTGAAACCAATAAATATGTCTACAAATATTACTTCTTTTTTATCAATTTGATAATCATGTGCATGTAGTACAAGACATGAATTATTTGGCAACATTAAACCTAAGGCGTGGCCAAAAAAAGTACTTAAACAACACCACATGAGTCTTTTAACTCAAAAGTGTCTTAAAATATTGTAAATGAGCCTCCCATATTATATTGTGTCTCTCTACCCCATGTGAAATGCATAAGTGCCCAAGGTATTATAAGATTCCATCCTATAAGTAGCAATTCAAAACTAAACTACTACAAAGAAAATTTTGATAAATATTTTTAATATCCATGTTAAATCAATACAATTATTATGATGAACCAAATTAATGTCTAAATGCATCAAAAGTTGAAAGGAGAGAGTGAATTGATAGAGGCATCAAACAATCTATGAATAGATTGGAATTTCTTATCTTATGCTTCATGTTTAGATGAAAATAAGAAGACCATTTTGTATGTTTCTCTTCTTATAACTTGTTCTAAGTCTATAATTCCTAAACTTAGTTATGATCTATAGGATCATAGTCTCCTTTCTCAAGATATAATTCTTCAACTACTTGCATGTCCAAATAATAATATAAAGCTTATGATGGTGAAATTTTCATTATGGTAAGCAATTGGGTGTCTAAACATGTTGAGTGAGGAATTGTACTACAAATTTGGTAAAATGTTTGTAGGTTCAAAAGTAATCTAATGACACCCAAAATTAAGATATTCTTTGAATAATTTTACACTACAAATCTAATCTATTAGGTTCTTAATCCTTGTAAGAGGGTAACAATTATTCATGTTGAGAAAATTGGTGAACAATAACAATGATAGTATAATCACTAAGTGTATAAATATGATGAAATTGACTAAAGGTACATGTGGTCAATACTTATATTTAAAGTAGAAAATGGATAATATTATAAAATTAAAAAAATTAAAAAACTCATAAAGTGAAAATCATGGCACTATATGTACATGGAGAAACCCTTTTGGGAAAAAAATCACTAAAAAATGTAACGAAGGTTTGTATTGATCCAGTTAAAAAGTGTTACAATAATACATCCAACTTCTCTCAATTTTTTAGCATTTTGATAGTGTGATAGTACCTAAAAATGATCATCTTAAACCTCTATCTCATGAATCCAACATATAGAATAAAAAAAATAGGAAACAACAAGTGGTTTATAAAACAATGCATCAAAACCATGGCCCAAACTAGGTGCCTAAATCCAAGTAAGATATCCAATGCCTCATTCATGAAGAGCATATTCCAAGAATAAATGTAATTCCACACATCACTATTACATGTAATAGGTACCCTCATTACTCTAGTAGGAACACATTCCCAAGTCTAGAGCTCCATAATGAAGTGACCAATTAATTTGGGCCCCACTTTTCATAACAATATTCTCCACATTTCCTAATGTAAGTCCCAAGTTCTACATTAAGGAGAGATGTTCAATAACTCTTATGATGGTGCCAACTATAACTCTTTGCAATTGTAACATCCCTTGTGAATGACGTTACAAAATATTCCAAGTTACAAGGAGAATAATAAAATATTATCTCTCAACCAACTACATGGGACTCCAAGTATCCATTCCCAAGATGTTAAATATACAATTGTTAGTACATAGGATTGTGAAGTTAACAACACCTTATCCTAGCATTATCCTACTTGATATTTTATATTGCAATGACAAATGGTAAAATATAAAATAAATTAAGTATAAGATACAAGTCTCATGGCCTCCATGTACCATGAGAGTTTTATACTTGCTCATCAATTTCAAAAGTGAATCTGTAACATTAACCAAAGTGTCAATTTTTTGAATCATGACCTTACCACTCTCCACCATCTTACAAAAAATTATACTAAAAATATGTTTTCCTAGTACAATCATGGTGCATGAGTCCTAGCCAAAAAATGGTAGTCTAACTATCACATATAATCTACCATATTGCAATTAAAGATAACTCTTGAATATAGTCTCTATATCTTATAGGCATTTGTAATAGCCATATAATATACTTTTATAATGGAAAAAATAACCTTGGGATATATTTTATTCATCCAATTCACAACTTTACCATATAGAGAAAACACATAGCCACTAATGGACCTTTGACTATCCAAGAAACATGCCAAATGAGAATCACAAAGCCGTACATGTCTAATAACTTTACCACACCATTAGAACCATAATAATAGAGAACATAATCATAAGTTCCTCACAAATTTATATAATTACCCTCTTGAAATAAGTCTAATTCTCTTTACTAGGGTTAGACATAAACTTACTAATAACTTACATTGCTTGTACAATATAAAGTCTAGGGACATTATACATATCCTCCAAATCATCATCTAACTTAAGACACATACCCAATAAAATATTAGTAGCTATTGGTAAGGGAATAATCATTGGTTTGAAAGTGTCTTACATAGTAAACTATTGAAAAATAGTGTCAACATACTTACACTAATTAACCCAAATATTTATGTGAACTTGATCCATATTTATTTCAACTCTCAAAATATTTGTTCTACCCCTATATCCTTCATATCAAAAATAATATAAAGATGGGTTTTAAGCTCCCTAATCATTTTCCTTTTTTTACATTATTAAATAAAATGTCATCACAAACAAGATAATAATTAGAATTTAATCATCAATACATTTCATGTAAACGTGCAATAATTTTTTTGTTCTAACAAATTCTAACTTTAATGTGAAACCAATAAACTTATAATACCATATAAGGAAATTATTTCAAACCATATAATTAATGTTTTAACTTGCAAACAAAATTTTATTTCTTTTTTACCTCAAATCCATCTATCTATCTCATGTTAAAAAACCTAAGATCCCCATACAAGAAATTATTTTTTAAATAGATATTTGATTTACTTCAAAATTAAAAGAAACAACAATATAAATTAGGAGGCAGACTCCTTGGTGCAGTGGCACTCCCATTGGGTACTTAGACCAATCATTTTGCAGAGGCAGAGGCTGCGTTCAAAAGTGTTAGATATGCTATCAACAAAGGATACTCCAAATTATGGGTGGAAGGTGACTCCATGAACATAATTAATTATCTGTGTGGCACTCATCCTTTGAGTTGGAATGTTGACTAGCTTATCAAGGATACGATAATCATGTTGCAATCTTGTGATGAGACCTGTGTCTCACGTTTACCTAGAAGGAAACTCGTTGGCAAAAATTTTTTCCAACGAGTTTATCAGCTTAAATGAATATCGTTCGTGGGAGGAGGGATCAATCCTTCTCAAGAAAGCTAGGAGTTTATTAAGAAATGATGGTGTGGGGTGAATTGTTGTGGCATTTATGGTCTAGTACCTTCCTTCAGTTTGCACGCTTTGTGGGTGTTTTGTTGCTCTCTGGTCTTCAGTTGAGTGTTTTTCGCAAGGGTTCTGTGAGTCTTGTGTCAATTTCCATGGGTGGTGATAGGAGCCGAATCGAGTCGCACTCTTGTGGTGACATTCAGAGAAAGAAGAAACTCTAGAATATTTTGTGCCATGGGAATTTTACTAAATTTTTGGAGAGATTGCATGGGCATGACCATAATGCCTCGGCACAATTTTTTTCTTTCTGGCATAATCGTAAGCTAAAGGTTAAAGGGTTGGAAGTGGAAGTTAATGAGGACTTGGTTTCCACTGTTATAGGGATGTTGACTGTGGGTCAGAAGTTTTTCAAGGATAAAAAAGGTAATGAGGAGGTGATGGTTCAGTTTTTTAAAGATGATGAGTGAAAGCAATTAATCAAATTGGAGAGTTGGGGTTATGAGAGAACTTCCCTCAAGAGAATTTGGGCAAGTGTTGTTGAGGTCTTGATGCATTAGGTGAATCTAGAAGGGAGGTTTATGGCTATTCTTGGTCACCATTTTACTCTCCTCAACCATTTCAAACATGGTTTATTCATTTCATTATCTTTCTTTTTGCGATCTTCTTTGGAGGTCTCGGTGTATGCACTCCTAAAGAGTAGGAGGGCCCCTGTCCTCCATGAAGGGCTTATCTTATTAATCATGGAGCACATCAAGACTCTTATCCCTGCTTCGGCCATCAAGGGAACGAAAAAATTTGTAAGTGACTTGTCTAGGTCATCGGGTTCGGAGTCCCCTTCGAGGGAGGAGGAATGGAATGAAGATGAGGAGGATGCTTCTCCCGTGGCTGTGACTACATCTTTGAAGAAGAGGAAGGTGGTTGGTGCTAAGTGTAACAAGACTGCTACATAGTTGGCCCTTTATGAGAGTGAGGACATGGAGATGGGGTTGGGTGATTCTTCTCCCAAGTTTGTGGAGGTGGTTGTTGGTAAAGATGTTGTTGGTGGTGGTTTGGAGGTGGGGACATAGGGTAATGTTGAGGGTTTGGTTGATAAACCGAGGGGGTTGTCCAAACGTATTGCTAACCTAAAGAACAAGGCCTCTGAGGTTCTAACCAAGGACCCAAATGTGGCTGGTGAGGATAAGGATTCTAGTGAAAAGGCAGTGGCCATTGAGGATTCTCCCATGCAGGACTTGCCCAAGGAGGAGCAGGACAACAAATTTAGGGGTCTGGATGAGGAGGATGCAGAAAAGAAAAAATCCAAACAGGAGCCTTTGAAGGTAAATCCTCTTTCTAAGGACTTTTCTTACCTTGATGATGATGCTACCTCCATGTTTGATTTACTACATAGGGCTAGAGCTGGGGCCACTGGTACCTTTAAATTGGAAAAAAGGACTCTATAGGAGTTTGATAAGATTAATATAAAAATCAAAGGTTTAAAAGAAAATATGAAGAATGTTATCAAGGGTTTGGTGTTGAACATTCTTATAAATAGAATGGTGGACCTGCAAGGTTCCTATCATAACTTTAACTCTCTCTGTGTTGAAAGATTGGCAGCTCTAGAAGCCAAGGTTTTAGGCATAAATACAAATATCAAGAAGTTAATGCAGGTGTGCCATATCTCTATGAAGAACAGTGCAGACTCCTTGGAAGTCCTTTTCAGGAAAATATGTGAGCTCAGGGAGGATCAGGTTTATTTCTCTGAGCTTATGGAGAAAGAGCATGCGACCAAGGGCAAGGGTAAAAAAGTTGGTAAGGATGATGACAAATGTCCTGCTAGTAGAGGGTCAGTTGATTGGAAGAAAACATTTGATGTTGAGAAGGAGTTGTTGGATATGGTCAAGAGGCACAAGAACCAGCAGATTGAGGTCACCAACACTCTATGTAGCTTGAATTAGTGTCTAGAATTTTTCTTTGTTGCTTTTTGTTTCTTATTGGGTGTAGGTTTCTTTTAGGTTGTTTTGTTGTTTTGTGGTTGTTGGGTGTTGTTGCTGGTTATTTGCCTCACTTTTAGTATAGCACCTGCTCGTTTATGTTTTTTGGTTGTTGGGTTGTTGCTGGTGGTCTTTTGAAAATCTTTCTTGGTAGCATTTTGTATCCTCGATTGTAAAGGGTTTTGGGTCCCTTCAAAACATGTTTTTCCCTATAATCAAAACAATATAAATTAGGAATCTAATAATAATAAATTTATAAATAGAAGAGAAAATTTATCCAAAATCAACTCCCTATCTTTGGAAGTATCCCTTAGCTAACATTCTATCTTTGTAGCTCTCTAAATTTCTATATACTTTAAATTTCTTCTTAAAAACCCATTTACAACCAACGTGGTTTCTTCCCTCAAAAAATTCAAAATATTATACGTGTCACATCTATCAAATTCCATCATATCCTCCTACATATCCTTCATACAAGAATCACATTCATCTAAAAGATACCCTACCTAAAATATCATGATTCATCATCAATATATGACACAGAAAATACCCTAATGAAAATCTTGTGGGCTATCCCAATAAACTAGGTTTTGTTGTATCATGGACCATCTCAAGTGTGGAGTAAGGGGGACGTTGTATTTTACTTTACATTCTCAACCTTCTCATAGATATCACCTAAATCCTCAAATCCATCATTATATTCTTCAACATGTGCATTTTATTGTTTCTTGACCTTAGTCTAAAAATGTAATACTTTCCTGGCATCTTTTTCTTCAGTTATCTTGGATTAAAAAACTCTAAATTCCTTGAAATTTTCATGCTTAAAATATATCATTTTCAATTTTAGAGGATTTCAAAACTTATAACACTTAATATTCTCACCATATCTAATGAAAATGTATTTTTGAGCAATGGGATACAACTTTGATTATTTTTCTCCAAGAACATGAGCACAAGCCTCATAAAAAAATAATATTAAATGTGAAATAATGGGTTTCTTACTTATCTACACCTCATAAGGGGTATTTTTACCAAGAACTGAGCAAGGAGATTTGCTAATTAAGTGGAAAAAACATTGATCCAACTATGTATCCCTCAACATATTTTTGGCTCTTTTCATAAAGGTTCAATTTATCTATTCAACAACCTCATTATAATATGGGGTGTAAGGATTAGTCTTCTACTAAACAAAAACTACATAAATTTAGAAATCATAAAATTTATTAGAGAAATATTCACCTCCATTATCACATCTCAACACCTTTATCTTCCTATTTGACTATTTCTTGACCAAATCTTTGAAATCCTTAAACTTAGAGAAACTTATAGATTTAGATAGAATAAATTAAACCCATACTTTCCTTTAGGAATCATCTAGGGTGAAACATAACAACATGATTTACCAATAGAACCCACATCCAGTATGTTAGGAAAAATGGTATCTCAACCTTACAATTATAACAAGTTAATATGTTGAGTGTGGGGGGTTACAAAGGGGGGTACCCCCATGTGGGGTTTTGGGGTGCATGACCCCCCCCCCCCAATGAGGGGTCTAGAGACCATGCATCTTGGTGAGGGTTTGAGGGTAGTGCCCTCGAAAGCCACATTTATGTATATTTTATTATTGTAAATATGGACCGTTCATCATTAGTTCTCAGATCTAATGGTAGATATTTTGTTGGCTTGTATTGTCCTAGAAGGAAACCCTATTTTATGAGGGCATTATATTATGGTTGTGCATTGTGATGTATTCTAAGAGTTTGATAGCTATTTTGTTGCCCCTAGATCTCTAGTTGGTGATAATCTTGTGATAATCTTGCTCTGCAAGTATATTGTAATATTTGTGATTTCTAAATAATATATTAGGTAGCTTTTGGAGTGTGAGGTTTTTCTCCTAAAAGGGTGTTTCCCATGTAAATCACTATGTTGTGGTATGCATGATTTTTATGTTTATTTATGTTTAATTTTTTCTAACTATTTTAAAGATCTATAAATTTTTTATTACCCTCCTCTCAAGATTAGTGTAGGAATTTGTTCTGCTCCTTAGCTTCCTTACAAGTGGTATCAGAGCTTTATCACCTTTGGTTTCAATTGTGGGTTGTTGGATTTTTTCAACTAATCTAGATTTGAATGGGAGCTTGTGCACAAGATACTTTATGATATTATTGTAGGAATCTTCAAATGGCAAGTTCATCAAGGAGAATAGAGGTGGAGAAATTTTTCTGGAAATAATTTTGAAATGTGGAAGTTGAAGATGGAGGATTTGTTGATAGATTGAGATCTATGAGGACGATGTTGATGAGAAATTTTTAAGGCCCATAGATCCTACTTTGGCTACTCAATATGATATTATGGATCGTAAAGCAAAGGATCTAATCAGATTGTGCTTGGCAAACTTTGTTTTAATCAATGTCCATGAATAGACCTCTACACAGAAATTATGAAAGAAACTTGATGAGATGTATCAAGAGAAATATTTAGTGAATAATATTTTCTTAAGGAATAAATTTTATTCCTTGAGAATAGAAGAGGGTGGATGAATTACAAACCACTTGGAAGCATTCAATATATTGGTGGTTCAATTGGCATCAATTGGTGTCAAAATGGATGAGGAGGAGAAATTTCATATCTTTCTTTGTTCTTTACCTAATTCGTGGGATTCTCTTGTTATGACTATTGCGAGTACTTTTATTATCTTGAAGACAGAAGATGTGGTGTGTTACCACTATTTGTAAAATTTATTCCTGGATGGAAGAGGGTAATGATCTTTTAATGAGGCTCTATTTATAGCCTTAAAATATACACAAATCTTAATTTACCCATTTTTCCTCTTAAATAGCACCAAATTTGACACCTGGGTAGAATTTTTTATAGGAAATATGATTTTTTATTCAACCAACTTATTCGAATCTTCCCTCATCAAGGGTTTTACCCTTGGGTTAACTAGCCTCTATTTTTTTCAGACTATTTTTGTAACCTTAGATAACTCTATAATATGCTAGATTATGTCATTGTATCCTTCTTGCTCATAGTAATTATATTTCACTATTTTATCATATTTAAATAAATAGAGAATAAAAACTTATTTTCCTTTTGGGTGCATACTTTTCCCATTTTTACTTTCTTTTGGGGAAACACCTCAACTTCAACAAAGTCATCTTTTTTAGTTGTGAATTCCTTCTGCCTATTTTTTCATCATCTAGAGTAAACAAGATTTCCCCCTTTCATCAATTTGTTAGTTTTGAGTTGCATCACCTAATATTCATAGGATTATCCATTTTTATTGGATCTAGTTAATGAATTCTCCTACCTATTGTATAAATAATATAATTTTGGTGTTTCTTTTAAAAACTTGCTAATGATCTTGATTGTTTGGTATAGTGGAAAAAATGATCAACTTCACATAATATTTATTCTCTAATAAATCTCATTTTGGATTGAATTTTGATATGATTGTGTGACCATAAGCACCTCTAAATTTGGAGTTCTCAGAATGACTTACATATATTTAGAGATTAAAAACTTTATAGGATATCTCATACCTTATGATAATATGACCTTATTGCCACATGCTTAGTAGAAATTGAACCTCTTACTTTGATTTGTAGCTCAAAATTACCAAATATTTGGACTTTTTTAACACCCCTCTTTTTGGCAAGGATGATTCCCTAAATCAAAGACTCATATTCACCCTCATTATTTGTAAAACTAAACTAGAAGTCGTTATTTTTAAGGATTTCTTTCCTTCTAATGAAATAAGACATACTCTAGATCTTAATCCATTTGTACATCTTGATCCATCAAAAAATAATTTCCATGATTTTGAGGATTTGTCATTCTCTTCCTTTATTGATTTCTCCTCAGTATTTACTTTTGGAATCACTTGGTCCTTATTATAAATAGCATACATTCCCAAACCAATAGAATCAAAATTTCCATAGGGATTCCACTATGACCTTTCTTCTAGCAATACATCATCTTGCAAACCTAGTATAAATTTAATATGATCATATTCTCCTTCTAGTAGTTCTAAATTCATGTTTTCTTCTTTTGAGAACATTGCATGAGTAGGATCAAAATTAACCAATTCCACATGTGTAATTTTTTCTTCATGAATTGGTTATGAGATAATTTTTAGGTTTGAACCATATTTAGTACTCAATATGAGGTGATACCAATCCAATGAAAGGTAAACACTTATCTTAGAGGTAAACTCATTGGATAAGAACAAGCCAAATACAATAGGGATATTTATTATTATTATATCCTATTTAGCGGTAATAGTGGGACAAGCATATAAATTGATGGGAATATTTCTTATAAGTCCTACTATTTGAACTTTCTTCCCATCTAACTACATAATTCCTTTGTCTAGATGACGTTAGATTTATCCCATTGTATCAAAAATCTTCTTGGGTATAACCAATGTGCTCCAATTGGGATCAATCATTAAATTGTGTAACATATTTTTTCCTATTATAATCATGAGATAGAAAGGTATAGGATTTGACTTACTTACCTTCACGTTGTTACTATGTAAAGAAATAGGTTGATCATTTGAGCTAATTTTCCCTTTTCCCATCTTCCTTTCTATAGGATGGTTCTAGGAAATACTCTTAGCTAGGTGTTCTTACACCTCCAAGGAATCTTGTAGTAGATTTATTTGCTCTAGGATGTATAAAATACCCCACATTGAAAAACTTTTTTTTTCTTCAATTGATCAACCACATTGAATGGCCCTAATGACTAATTTTTCAGAATATAAGCTAGGTTAGTTTGGTATTTGGGCCTCTCTAGCATTACATTAGATGTTACTACACCCATGGAAGGTATTTTGTCACCTCATTTTCTCAAATAGAATATCATGTTTCTCACCTTGGAATTATGGAGTTGAATTTTGAAACTTTGATATTCTTATGGACTACTTTTGATCATGGCTCAAGAACCAGAGTTTCTATCATTATCCTCTTAGATCTTGTGAAGTAATATAATTATACTTGGGGAGGCTTAGGAGTATTTTGTTCATTATAAAAAACTACTTCTTCAACCCGTGAGAACAAATCTTGTTTGAATGCTATTTCTCCCTCTTGCTCCAAAAAAATACCTTGTATTTGGGTTGTTAATATGGTATTCTAGACACTCATTGATGGGTAAGGTAAATTTTCTAACATTGTTTTTCTCATTCTAGTGGTTACTTGTCTCTACTTAGCAATATTTTCTTGTGAATTCCCTCATGAGAAAGCCTTGGAAGGGTGAGCATCATTGCACCAAAAACACTGTATATTAGATCATCTACAAAGTTATTATATATCAACATTAAATCTCTTATTAGATTATTGGGAATTTGTTGTAATGTAGTGGAGAGTAGCATAATATTTGAGGTTATTCATGGTATGATTATTCTAATATCTATTAGATCAATATTATGGCCTCTAATTCTAATTGTGTATTATGTTGGTCTTGAAAAAGATGCTTATTGCCTTTTCAATTTTGTAATCTCATGAGGGAAAATTATCAATAAATTCTTTAGATCATCCATCTCTAAATTATGAGGAGGTGTGGGATCCTTAATTTGAGGGAAATTTTCATAGGAAAAGTAAGCTATACTTTTAGAAGTTCCTCATAAATCTGCAACAAAAACTCTAGGAACATAGGTATGGGTAGCCTCAAAGGAATTCAACCAACATAAATCAAGTTTTTTCTACTCTCATAGCTAAGTCATATGCTCCTGGAAGGCTCCAACCACCAAAGGGTTGTATCATCATCGCTATGTTAGATTTCCAGGCTTTTAAAATCCATGACATCTTATTGAGGAGCTCTTTTTATAATAATCAATTGTTACAATACAATAAGAATTGAAATCCATTATATCTTCTTGAGGAGCTATTTTTATAGTAATCAATTGTTACAATAAAGACAACCTATCTCCCTTCTCCTTAAATTCTTCAGAGAAGACATCTCCTAGTTTTTTATGTTGATGGAATTTGATGTTAAGGACTAGTACCAATCAAGTGTTTTTCCTTTAAATGATGCTACTAACAATATTAAGGCTATATTTTTCTTTGTGATAAAATTTAAGGTTCAAATATCCATGACATCCTACATATTTTCTATAGGATTTTCGAAGTCCTCTCTAGTGAACTTAGGTAAGGATTTTAGAGCATTGGCTAGATGGGAGTCCCAAGTATCTAGTGGTGTTGGAGAGAGTAGAGGATTTTCATTATTCATCTATGGGCTACAATTGGAATATGGGGTAGTAGACCAAGTTAAATGTGTTTCCTTCATGTTGAGAGGATTGGAGGATGAACTAGCGGATGAGGATGACCAACAATGAATGATCTAGTAACTAGCATTTTGCTCATAAATGAGTAGATGTTATAGCAAATAGTTTGGAAGAATTATTTAAAGTGAATATTCTTTTAAAGTACCACTAGTTGTGCCAAAATTATTGATATTTATATTTGCACTTAAGGTGCTAATTAGTCGATAGGCTACATATAGTGTGAGATTTGAGCCTAAAACAAGTCTCACACCTGCAAACCATTGTTGAGTCATCGAAAAACAAGTTTCAACTACCATTTAATGGTAAAAACCTCACTTATCACATAAAATCCAGATAAATATTGATTTGACAACTTGATGGGAACATTCTATTTCCATTTGCAGTATTTTTTTCCAATTTAATGGAAACTTTATTTTTTCATTCGCATTGAATATGTTTTAAATTTGCATGCAAACATTTCATAATCAGATAATACTTAATTTCTTTAAGGAAAAAATTTAGATTTGTCTAGTTTTATTTTATTTCATTATTTATCATTTATTATTAATTGTTTAATCCAACCACATGCAACTAGAATTTTCATGCACAACTCTCTAACATATTAACATATATATAGTTTTCTATCAATGTAATCCTTGAACCTCTTTTAGGTGCAAGTGCTAGTATGTATCAACATGGGAGATCTTGCAAGCATGAGACACGACCTATAATATTACCTTTGGAATTTTCGATACCAAATATTTATACAATTTGCAATGTATTCTCTTAATTTCTATAAGGGAAAAGGGAGGAGATATTTAAATTTCAATTTATTCTGAGATAGTGTGTCAAAATAAGAGGTTTTATAGCACATGGATCATTGATGTTTAAATCACTATGATGAATCATATGACAAGTATGTAATTACACAATCATCATTAGAAAGTAAATCATCAATCATTATACTAGTAGGCAAAGGCTATTAAATGAGAAATGAAGTATAAAGACATATATGTCACAAAATGATGGATTTCATTAACATGCAATGAACAAATTACATAAAGGTCAATTGAAATAATTACTAAATGTTCACAATTATCAATATTCCCTTAAAGGCCTTAATTTCTTACAATTATTTCTTTCAAATTAATTTTCTATTCCTCCCTTCTTGTCTTAATGATTGGAAATCATTCAATATTTATAGCCTTCTCCACAAATGAAAATAGCACCAAGAATTCAAAAATGTTTGCATGCTAAGAAATCATGCAATTGGAAAATGGTTGGGTATTGATTTTTGTTGTAGAGTTTGACATGTAATCCTTTTGAAGAAAATAGAAAGATCACAATTATTAAATCAAAAACATCCATAAATCTGGTAGCTTTTCTATTTTGTATGTTCCTTTAACATCCACCAATAGCACAACAAGAAATAATATCAATTCTTCCACCTTCTCAAAGGAGCATTGAGTTATCTTGTGGCACAAGAGTTTATTAGCCATGATCTCTTTGTAGGTCCTACTAGACTGTTGACCTAGAAAATATCAACCAATGATAGCAACATTATAAGGTTGTTTGACTAACAAATCTTATAGGTTGCACGAGTCATTGATCTTTAGGAGGTAATCAACGATTATCACTTACTCTAAAAAATAATGGAGTTATGTTATAACACGAGCCCACCACATCCATCTTGGCATATAAAAGGACTAATAGTGAAACAAAATAACCTTGTCTATCTAACTGCTTTAGAAGCTTGCAAGATAGCATCATGTTGATAAACCAATGGTGAATCATTAAGAAATTTTTGGACTAACAATTATTTTATTTTGCAAACTTCTGACATGAGATCAATGGTTATGAATATATCCTTTTTAGGTGCACTACCCCAATGGGCCTTGTCTTGTGTCAACCTTTGAAAACATTATATTAAAAAAGAACATGAAAAGATTGAATGTCTAAATAAAATTAAATAAAATTGACAAATGTGATGATTGCTTAGGTGCTTTGATAACACAATCCCACCCAAAGGGAAAATAGAGAGAAATGCTCTATAACTAACTTTTTAGCATACATTATATAAAGTTGTACTATCCTTCCTAGAAAAAAATCTTTATTATTTTTATTTAACACTTCTATGAATGTTAGTCTTCAAAGTTTCTCTTACATAAGTTAACTCACTACCCCACACACCCCAAAAGTCTAAGTTGATGTGGGTGAGGAATGTTCCTTTTAGCATAAATTAGAATAAAGTTAGCATCCCATAGAAAAAATTGTAAGATAAATTTCTTCATTCAATCAACATAATGAAATTGATAAACAAAACATAAAGCACTGACATATTTGGTAGAATTAATTCAAAATCGTAGAAGGTTAGCATTAATTCAAAATCATAGAAGGTTAGCATTTGAGCCTCAAAGTAAGTGTGGTAGAGTCTCATAAAAATCTCATAAAGGCACAAAGTCAAAATCAATATTCTTAAGAGTTGTATAATTTCAAAAAGATAAGTAATTAAATTGTCAACCATTAAAATTTGAATATTTTTTGTTTGGTATTTTCTCATAAGACCAATAGTTTATTGAAAAAATAACTGAAATATATATATATATATTTTTACAAGACATCATATAAAATAAGAGATAAATTCATATCCATATAATACCATCCTAAGATATTTTGAAAAGACTAAAAATGTATATATTTTGCAAGACATATTACATTGTCACTACAAATATATATATAAGAGAAATTTGATGCTAGAATTTTTTCTTGAATTTTTTCTTCACTACTTGAAATTACATAATAACTTATCCATAGAAATTACATAGTAACTTATCCATAGAAATATATAGATTCAAACAAATAGAATATGACTTGCACAAAGAAATCAAGGGTTTGTACCTAGATAATGTACCCAACATAGTGATTGCCTAAGTTGTTAATTAGATTAGTTAATAGATAGAGCTTCTATATAATGAGTACTAGTGTAGTAACATATAAGTGTTGATAAGTAGCTTAAATTTTGAACAAATTTAGTGAAAACTAATTTCTTCCAACACTAGATTTTATACCATTTTGAACATAAAATTCTCTCGTAGTACTTGATTTGTGGACTTGCATTCAATTGGTTATTTTTAATTGACATGGATTGAGTTATGTTTATTCATATTGATTGGTTGATTTTTTATTTTATGTACTTTATTTAAATGTTCAAAGATTTTATTTAATTGTTTGTTTTATTAATTTATGTTTTTTTGCCTCTATGTTTATGGCAAGTTGTACATGTCTAATCATGTAGACACAATGGTAGATGAGGGTTAAAAAAAAAATGAAATAAATATAGTAGTTGTGAGCAATTTAGATTTAGAAGTTAAAATACAATGCTTGCATTTAGATATGATTAATATCAATATTTATATATGTGTATTAAACATTGTGTATGCGGTCACTTTTTATTTTTGTTATAGGACAATTTAAATAGGATTATTATAGTAATTATTTATTGTTTCAATTTCTCAAAATAAATATATTCTTAAACTTTTTGAAAGTGAAATGTTAACATACAAACAAATTCTTAAATTGTACAATTGTGTAATAACATTTGTGTACATGATATTTAATGTTTATATATTTTATTTTCAAATTTGGCGTGTAATTTGTACATCTTTTTTTCATATGATATTAAATATTAATACAAGTGATTTTATTTTAAAATTAAAGCACATATAACAAATAGTTATAATATATTATATAAAACAAAAGATAATATATAACATTTAACAATATATACATTTATCATTTTTTATTTAAGATTGACAAGCTCTTAAATATTCATTTAAAAATCTTTCATATCACATAATTAACTAGTATAGATATCTTAAATGCATCTAACTAAAATACTGCAAGAGAGATTAATTTTGAGGTTATTTTTAAAATATTATATTTATTATTAAATATTACCATCTTGATGTGTAAATGACTATCAAATTTAAGCAAAAAGATGAGACTTTTTGTTAACACACTCACTCCATTACACTCCACCCCTTACTGTCATTGTAGAATGTCTCACAACATTAATAATACATTTATTTGTATATGAAATAAATACTATCAAAATACAATGTTAATTAATTTCCTTATGAATATTTATAATCACAATTTTGGGTTCTTTTCATCACCAGTTTCCGTTCTTTAACTTTTGCTGGTCTTTGCTTTTCGGTTGTTTTTCAGTTTTCTGATCTCTCATTTCTTGTGAGACTCCTCTCTTATATCTCTATAACTGATTTGGATTAGAGCGTTTCCCACTTTATCTAAATCAAAATAATAAGATCATGTCCAACTATTAATCTTTATCACATATAATAAAATAAACCAAATATAGACAACAGATATGTCAAAATACTATACCCAACAATTTCATACATTAATTTACTTCCTTCCATCTATCACCATCAGGCACCAAACTCTTTTATCACACCTGTATTTGTAATAAAAACTCTTTACACATGCTCCAGTAACTGTGTATACTCATAATTAATTCTTTGGTGCACTTCCTAAGAACCTTCTGATTACTCTTGAATGCATGTGTAACTCACAACCTTTTGTCGAAACTTAAGATAACATTTGTTCATTCAAACATCAATACATGTGTATGATGCCTCTTACAATGTGGGCATGATATTTTTTCTTTCCTCTAAGTTCTTACTCCCTTTACCACATTCTGAAAAAACCCTGCACATCTTTATGTTGCCAGGTAAGACTCCCTCCATTGGTCATTCTCCCCACTACATGACAGATGGAACGCCTATAATAATTAATTTTTGTGTACTGGTTCACCACATAAGTCAATTCCTGTGTGGGATGTCCATGTGCATTAACAGACATCTTTACTGTGGTTTTGTTGTTGCTTTCAATGTATAAAAAATCTATTTTTTATCAACAACCAAAATCTAACCATTTAGCTACCACAGTAGAACATAGTTTGATTCTAATCAGGTAATCTTCTTTTTAGTGGTTCATTCATTTTGTGTCACTTGTAATATTTTATAATTTTGTTTTTGATTGGGTACGCAGAATTTTGAAAGGATCTCAACTCTTGTAAAAAAGATAGATCATGAAACACAACCGACAGCAACTAACGTTTACTTTATAATCTTTCTTATATTGAGAAGTGAAATCTTGTGATATCAATGACTATGGTTACAACAGGCTTCTTTCAGTTTTTATTTGCTTCTCATTTAAACAAATTGTTATTGAGGAGATATTGGCAGACATAGAACTTGAAGCAAATGGGCACCATCCCATACAAAATAACTAATAAGGAATTTTTAAATTGTGTTTGCAGGGCATCAGGCAAATTCACTGCCAGCAATTCATCACTGGAAAATTCACCACCAACAATTCACCACGGGAAAATTCACCTCAAGGAAAATTCACCACCAGCAATCAGGACGGCAGAAAATTAATCGCAAACTTTTAATGTGATGAATTTTCCGTAGGGGTGAATTGCTGAATTTTCCTTAAGATGAATTTGTCATGACGATAAATATTCCTAAAGCCATGTGTACATGTTACAATTCAATATAAGTGCCAACTATGTGTAGTATACACCAAGCAATCAAAATAATGTTGATGTGGGTTTGAAGCCAATAAGGATTGTGTGTGACATCCTGAAGATATGATTATGCAGGAGCCAGAGAGTTTCTTGCACAAGACAATAACTATAAACCTCTACAACTCAAAATTTTCTTTTGCTATGTGAGGGGGTGTAGAAATATGCACTTTGAACATAAAAATTTCAATAGTGGTTGAGGTTGCCTGTTCAAGTGATGAAGGGTTAGGCCGCTATAAGTTGCATATTGTAGGTAATTAATCTTAGGCTTGTGAAATTGTTTCGGTAGAACTTGCATTTTGTAACATAAATGTCAAATTTAAGCTAGGGATTAACTGATAAGTTTTCAAATAAGAAAAAACATATTTTTTAAAGAGGGTCAATGTATTGTAAATCATAATGGTGTATTTTTATTTTTTAATTTGTATATATAGGAGGAATTTGTATGGAGTAATAAAGATATATTTGGAGTGATAAGGATGTATGGAGCAATAAGGGTGTATTTGAAATTATAAGGTGTTTGTAAAATTGTGTTTATGTTTGTTTGGACTCAAATATCAAGATCTAACCAAATAAATTGTTTTAGTGTTTTCAGCGGTATTCAACTCAAACATGTATGTGTGAGAGACTTTGTGTATTATATTTCTTTGTTTGTAATTATGTCCACATTATACTTTGTGGCATATTATCCCTGCAAGTCCATGTAAGAACAAAAAAATGAAGCAGAGATGATATCCAAGTGTTGTTGACAATATCAAACATATTTTATGAGATTTTGTAATCAATGCATGGTATTGGAGGAAAAGATTAATATGTTACCAGATTAGTTAGATGACACATAAATGTGTAGCAATGTTAAATTGATAGAAGTTGGTTACAAAAATGTCTTTTCTTCTAGCTCTTCCACACATCAAATAGATGACAAATAGAGGTATATATCATTCCAAACCAAGCCCTTACATGTTGTGTCATAGAGGAAAAATAAAAATATTGTCTCTAAACCTATGATCCCAAAAAATGTGGTCTCAAAAATGCCAACAAATAGTGTCATAAAAGCAGAAACCCATTGAGTTTAAGTTTGTTACATCGTTGAAAACCATTGTACAAGTCTAGGAGTCTTAGAAAATCAATTGAGGTAAATATGGTTTAAGGTACAAAGGTTTTGTAGGATCATATGTTCCTAATTATTTCAAATCTATTTACTTTGTTTTTTATAAAACCCTAAATTCAAGTCTTGTTGAGTCTTCACCTATGAATGTGAGTGTAGTCAAATTGATTCAACTCAAACTATGTGCATATTGTGGTCATTATGGTCATAAATTAGTTTCTTCTTTTTTACTTACACCCATGTTCTTCCTCTAGTCTTCATACTCATGATTTTTCTCATTGTTTCTAGAAGAATTTATTCACACCTATGTTATGTGTTACAAATCCCATATTTGACTTAGTTATTTAGGAGACATCACTACATCTTTGGATACTCTTGTCCGACACCTTTGCCAAAGATTATGTCAAATGCTACAAATGACTATGTTGACTATAATTGATGTTCCTTGTTGCGATTTCAATGATCTTCTTCAAGTGGATGTTATGGATTTAGTATATGTTTGAGATTCCATTGATGATTTGATTTTTTATGACTTATTTTGATGATTGTGATTTTGTTGTCCTAGAGGATTAATCCTAGCCGCGATTGACTACTTATTGGCAACTGAGGATTAGTTAGAACTTTTATTATAAATTGTCCCAAATGTGGTACCTAGAAACTACTCATATTAGCCATTGAGTATTGGTCTTTTTTTTTAATGCAAATTATTGTAGTTTGCAATGTGTGATCTAGTTTAATGTAGAGTTGAGGGTGGATTTTGTGACAAGTACCAAGGTTATAGATATACATTAAGTGATACCTCTCTCTTTGCCTATATATTGGAGGTATGATATGGTGGTTCATCTCATTGTTTATAGGTACATAACTGCTGCCAGAGTGTTATCAAACTGCAAAGTGCTATCAGAGTGCAAACTGTTAGTGTATTAATATGGTCTCATGTACATTGATTATTAATACATAATTATCATTTTTCTCAATAGAGTTTTTGGCTGAAAGGGTTTCTCCTAAATCTTGTGTCTATATAGTTTGTTGGTTTTATTGTTATTGTTGATTTTACATCTTCATAATACTTGTTTATGGTAATCTGGGATAAAGAAACATATTTTATATTTGAATACACTTTTTAGATGATTTTTTATTGTGGTAGTTTTCACCATGGACAAAGAAATTTATTTGCAAGTCTTTCATAAACACCATAAATATTAAATCAGATTTGTGCCCTTTATAAACAAAAAGAAAAAAATGATTTAAAAAATCCCATAGATTTGTCATTTATCTATGTCAACCAATTACAGAAAATCATACAAAGAGAGGTCAACCAGATCCTACTGTACCAGAGAAAAAACATAGTTTCTGCCCAATAATTGTGGATGGTGGAGCCCCAATTAGCACCATTCAAGGGCTCAGTGTCTACTACACTTCTGTGAATGATGATCACTTTAATACCAATCTGAAGAGGACCATTTTTGCAGCATTAAGTCTTCTTGAAAAATAATTATGTCTACCTACTAATCCAAGCTGTCTTCTTCTGACCAGACAAACAAGCTTGGCAGAGACTGGCTTACTGAATATTTGTTTTCTATTGGATTGACAATACATTATAGAACATGGCTGAAAGCAAAAACAACCAGAAAAGAGCAAACAAATATTGCAGTTCATAGTGAAAAAACAATGAACCAAAGGAACAGCCAAGATTACAGTATCAGGAAAGGACACTCTTCATACCCAACTGTGACTCAGTCCAAAAAATTGTCAGAAACTTTTTTAAAAAAAGTATTTATTGATTTGTTTACCCATTTGGTCTGTAAGAAATAAATTACTATATTTTATATACACAAGTACCACCATTGAGGAGTTACTGCTGGTTAGTTAAGCTTTTATCAGACCAGGATGCTCTTCATACCCATCCATTATTCATATCAATGAATATTAGTCCAAATAGTTGTCAGAAGCTTTAAAAGAAATTGTTCTTGTTGATTTGTTTGCCCATTTGGTCATCAAGATAAGACAAATAGGCCAAAGCTTAAATAAACTC